>CANTFL010000666.1:0-26049 GCA_947650285.1 Hyaloperonospora brassicae
AATTCGTTCAACATATGCGAAGAATGAACACTGTGTAGCGCTGCTACGCGCTCTAGAGAGCGAGGAGTTTAACGACTCAGACATTAAATTGTCGACACGTTTGCGTGCGAGGCTACATCAGTATTCCATCGACCAAGGCCTGTTGTGCTATACCACGGATGTGGAGGATACCCCTCGCATCGTTGTCCCTCATGATGAGAAGTTGAAGTATCGGATCCTCTATGAGGCACATGATACTGCGGTGAGCGGTCATCTCGGTCGAGAAAAGACATATAGCGCCGTGAGCCAATATTATTGGTGGCCCAAACTTTACACATGGGTAAGCACATATGTGCGTACGTGCGAAACGTGTCAACGGGTGAACCCTCAGCTCATGAGGCTGCGCCTCTCGCTAGTCTCCCTATACCCTCTGGGTGCTGGGAGTCCATCAGCATGGATTTCATGTTCGGTTTGCCGAAAGATGGGCAAGGCGTTACGGGTATTGTGGTCTTTGCTGACCGTTTGAGCAAGATGGCTCACTTGGCGGCTGTGCCAGATACCATTGATGGTGAAGGTACAGCTACGCTGTTTATCGATCGAGTGTTTCGACAACACGGCTTGCCTGTAGCAAGTGTCTCTGACCGAGACCCTCTCTTCACTGGGAAGTTTTGGAAGTCCATCTTCAAGGTGCTCGGCACAAGTTTGGACATGTCCACGGCGGATCATCCGCAGACCGATGGTCAAACCGAGCGATTCAATCGCGTTATCGGTGATATATTAGGCAGTGTTTGCGCTAATACACCAGAACGTTGGAGTTCGATGCTCCCTGTTGATGAGTTTGCGTTAAATACCGCTGTTCACGCCTCTACAGGCTTTACTTCGTTCTACGTGAACGTCCTCACACACCCTCGGGTTCCGTTAACGCTACCACTGCGCGGTCCAGGGCTTGGTGGGGGAGAGATGGCCGATCGGCTTGCTGGTATCAGCCCTACTACTGTTCATAAACAGGTAAGCGAGTTTCTCGCAACGCGCTTGAATGTGTTACGACACGTACGTGATGCACTGGCTGATAGCCAAGACAAGCAGAAGTAACAAGATGATGCTAAAGGAAGAGGATATATTGAACTTTATGAGGTCGGAGACCAAGTTCTACTGAATGCTAAAAACCTACCTACAAATGTAGTGTCTGCCGTCTTCAAGACAAAGTTGCGTCCGCGCTTCATTGGGCCATTCACGGTCATTGCTAAGAAGGGATTGGCGTATAAGCTCAACCTCTCGCGCAAACTGCGCACGCACCCAGTGTTCTACGTTGCCTTACTCAAGCCGTATCGGGATCCGTCCCATGTGAACTCGGAGGCGCTTGCGCCGGGTAATAGAACCTTGCCGTCGGCTGTTGCATCCGAACCAGGAGGTCAAGCTGACCATCCAAACGGGCTAAGGCCAACTCCAATGTTTGGACACGGGCTTGCATCACGTCGAGCGCACTCTGGGTCTTACCCAATGTCTCTTGGAGACCACTCAGCTCACGGAGCACCTTCTCATGCTCTTCCTTCGGTACCCCGACCGCCACCGACGCTGCTCGATGAGCAAGGGAACCACCAGTTCCATGTGGAGAAAATCCTTCAGCGACGTCGTCGTCGTGGCCTATACCATAATCTGGTGAAGTGGCGAGGATACCCGAGGTCGGAGAACTCATGGGAGTTTGAGACACCCATTCGGCAGGATTGCCCTTACGCCGTGGATGTTTTTGAACATCGTGGCCAGGGTCGCCTTGCGAGCGAGAACTCTTCTCACCAATAGTGGTGGGAGGTGGCGTGTTGCTCCGCACCTTAGGGTCGTGACCCGTGGCTACCATTGTAGCCAAGGCATAACGCTAACGTGTACGCAACTGGCCTCTGGCCTTGAGCTTGGCATACTCGAACCGCAGCTTCCGTTCCAGACGAACGTCAGCCACATCGGCGCTGGCCCGCAGCGTTGGCACACTGCTAAGATGCCGCTTGCGGTACACCCAACGGATGAACTCATTGTCCTCCTCCTCGGGCAGTTCGCCAGCGAACAACAAGATGGGCACGCCCTTTATCGGTCGAACCGAAACACCACGAGAAAGACTCTCAAGGTGTGCAAGGTACTGACCTTGCGTGGTATAGGCTGGTTCGAGATACCTCTCATTTAGAGCCTGGCGAAAGGCGATATCTTCTGGCGACGTAGCCTTGGAGCCAATGGCTTATGTTGCAAGGCTACGGCCTTCCGTTTGACGGAGGCGTTGCTCCAAGTCTGGTTTTGAGAACACGTACCCACTCCGGTTTCGAAAACTGCCTGGGTATGAGTGCGACGTAGAGCACGCTCCTCACGCTGACGGATCAGCTGCTGTTGCTCGTCGAGCGGGTTCGTGATGATTATCTCATCTGCATCTGTCGTATGATGCTGCGCCACTGGCGCGGTGATATCACCACGTTAAACGAACAGATTCGATGCTGTAAGAGGACGAGCCTCAGGTACAGCGGAGTGGGATGATATCCCGTCATCTCCATGGACACTGGAATCACTACCATAGTCCACATCTTCATCGAAGTCGAGGTAAGAGGAAAGAGTCCGAGACTCATTGAGTGGCAAAGCCATGGTGTTTCGTGTTTAGCAACTGCGAGGTTAAGCACACACACACACCGACCTATTCGAGGAAAGAAGCCGATTGACGTTTGGTGGAAACATCAGTCTGGTAGGGGAGGGTGTAACAGGGTTACACGTCGGCTGGTAGTCGACGATAGGTGTGGTGCACACAAGAGATGGGGGTTACCCTATAAAGTAATTTTAGAACACAGTGAGTGTATCAATTGTTGAAGACTGATGTCTGTCATCAATTGATTGCGAGATCTTTTAAGAGGTTATTTAGGGCAGGTTAAATACGTTGTGCTAAGGTGTTCTTTTAGGTTAATCAAAGAAATAAAAATTCAGTTCCCCTTTTGATCAGTAAGAGACACGTGACTTACGAGGCGTCTTTGATCGATAGGAGCTAGCAGTACCTGTGAAGGTAGCTACTCCTGAGCACTCTGTGCTGTGATTCTTTTGAATCGTTTAGTCCCTTAGGAACGGGGACCGTAAGCTCTCTGAGCTTGTTGACTCTCTGAGTCGGGTTCGTAGAACCAAAGTTGCTCGTAAGAGCGTTAAGTCTTCCTCTGACTTAAGGAGCTGTGTAGCTCCGCTACAGTTATGTTGCCGTAAAGAACCATCTTTGTCTTCATCTAACCATATTAAATTACAATCGCCTATGTGGGTGTTTTGCTCACCACCCATTCTCGGTGCTCACGCCGTTACAGCTACTCCGACACCAGCAGCAACAACGGTAGACCCAGAAGCGATTAATCATAAAGTTAAAAGACGTAAAACAGCAAAAATGGTCCACGAAAGAAAGTAATCACATTGCCCATGATGACAATTTGGGGATGTCTATCGCCCCATCATTAATGGAATCATTATCTTTGTTTTCCAACAGCACGAGTTAATAAACAAGATATAATTAAAGCAGTGGCATTTGATCTGCGTTGCTGCTACACCTCCGCCTTCTTCTTCCATGCGTGGCCAAGCAACTTGTTCAAAGCCCATATACAATAAGCAGTTTATACCAGCGTTCTGTTCAGCAATATACGCACATCGACACTTGCAACCTGCACTGGGTCGCCTGTCTCCTGTATTGTGATGAACAAGCACGCAATAGTCTTAGCCAACGTTTCAGGGACAACAAGGTGAGCACTAACTGGTCCGTGTGTACAGGTTAATCTTGACCATGATCTGAAATAGTTAGTACGCACTGTCAGTGACTACTCGTCAATGTTCTATTGCAGAAGTAACCCCCAATCCTTTACATAAGTATACCTGCAAAATGCTATTTACGATGTTCCGGGAATAACCGCGGATGCCGGCAGCCACTGAAACTTTTCCGTGGTAATGAGCATACACGCTGCCAAAGCAGCAAATATCAAACAAAATTAAATAGATTAGTCACCGGTGCCACAGGCTCGTCGAACGTCCCAGCAGCAGCAACATGGCGATAACAGCTCAACACTATGTTGATCATCTTAAGTCCAAGAAGTGCAAGAGTCTTTTTGTGACGCAAATAAGGTTTGAGTTAAGATAATGATATGTTCCCATTTTAAACTTTGACCAATCAGATTTCGATAAATTTGTGGGACTGAGGGGGCTTCAGCAAGAAAGTGATGGCTAAATACCGGTCCGTTAAAATAATTATAAAATAAGGGGAAATTGACGAGTGATTGCGACCGGCAGTATCCCGAACCAAGTCACATTTTGCGCTTGTCTTTAAATATAGTTTACGAAAGGACTACAAATATTGATTTTCGGGGGCTATTACTATATGAACTACAGCTTTCTTTTCACTTTAGAAAAACGTGTTTCCATCAGTCTATCAGCATCCAATACACGTACGTGTACATGATGGCCAGGCACCTGCCTGCAACATGTTCGTTGTAGGTAGCTTGTATAGGAGACGGTGGATGATTTGGTGCCGGTTGTCAATTCTCTAGCCGCCTCGGTGTAACTGTCTGCCAGGATTTGCTGGTTTGAAAACAGCAGGTGACGGAAGGTACAGATTAAGGTGTGAAAAGACGGAGGTACCAATATGGCATAGGAGAGAGGAGGTATATGTAACGGCTGGCTACTCGTAGGTATGTTTTTAAAATTCGTATTATACTCGCTCTGCTAAAAGACCTCTTTTATACGCTAGCCCAATTTAATTGGTGATGGACCCAATAAAAAGTCAGGAGAAGTTCAAAGTTGGCACTCCGGACTACGGATTTTATGCGTGCAGGGAGGAGGCGGAGGTGGACGCTCGCAAAATAATTATCACCAAGGAAGGCTTGGACACTCGCGAAAGGGGTGGTCCAAGTCTTGTGGAGTCGTTGCCTGGCAGCGACATTGCTGCGGAGCTGGCTAAGATCTCAACACGCCTTGAGTCGATGGAAAGAGTACTACAAGGCTCTGACCAGAGGCATATTAGTGGACAAGCATCACCGCCTCGTGACATTTTTCCGGCGTTGGATTGGGGTTGATGAAACAAGCCCCAAGATAGACGCAAGTGTAGACCTTGGAATCGAAGGACAGACTTTAAGTTTCTTTTACAAGCACAGCAGATTATATGATTAAGCTGCTCGCGCCTAAATAGAGCAAGTGCCAGCAAAATACCAGCAGCAACTAGCAAATGAGCGGCAGCGCATGCAGTTTCAATATCTCCATGAGATGCAGCAAGGACTGCGGAATTTCAACAATGAGCGGAGGAGCTCAGACCTGAATTTGATTCACTAAAGGGAGCAAAATGGAGACTCAAAGAACATCTGAACTTACATGCCATCGATGGCCTGATGGGAGTGCATGAGGTGGGCGAATGGACCCACACCAAATTAAGTTCCGAGCGCAACTGATGGGAAAATCGGTATTGAAATTTCGATATGACTGAAGTATACAATGGTTTGGTTCTTGTTTGTTTTTTAGGTACAGCTCTTACTGGTGGAAATTAATTTGGCTACAAGAGAATGTGGAATTTTCGGGCCGGAGGAGTACAAGGTGTCGCGATTTAGAGACTTTTTGCTTGTAAAAGAAGCAAGATACTTTTATAAGCGCGTTCATAGTTGGTAAAGGATGGCACCGACTCTTGAATCCATTATGAACAAGATGTCGGACTCATATCGAATTATCTGTTCCAGGCAATAGACAACCGAGCTTTGTGCCGAACTGAAGGGCAAGAGTCGGTCATGAAACGACCATCTGCTGTATCTGGTCGCGCCTTCTGTTTACAACGAACTCGGGCGAGGAATCGACTATGGAAAATATTGTGAAGTACGCTCAGCCCGAATCTAAAGCCCTGCTAATCCGTCGGTATATCAGATTCCGCACGTATTACTTGGCTAATGCTGAAGATATTGTTTCATTTATTCAAGGATCGGAAGATGAAACTGCCGGTGAAAAGAGGACGACTCTATCCTTAGCAAATTCGGTGGACCTGTACTAGACGATGTCGCAATTGAGGTCAGGTTGGTCATATTGCGCGTCATTACCGCGCCAAAGCTACTTCACAACAATCTACGAGAGGCCATAATCTGTTGAAGGGGCAAACAATTGAAGATTTGCTGCTACTACTGTTGATAATTTGGACGATATTAATTAGATCCTTGACACTGGAGCCAGCTGTCCCTTGGTTCGTGATGTGTCCGTGTTGTTCAAGGGTAAAGATTGCACAAACAGTGTCGTGTTACGGCAGGCAGACGGATCCTCATTGCACGTTACGAAATGTGGCATTGTCTACTTGGATACTGCTGTTAATGGTGCCCATACGGAGATTTAGCTATCGGGATCTTACTCTTCGCCATAACTGACACGAAAATTGGTGTCTTATGGTCGATTGTCGAAGCATGGGTGCTCACTGGGTCGCCATAATGGGCGGAATGCTGTCTTAAATAATGGATATGAGGTATTTTTACGTTACGAAGAAAAAAATATGTAATGGTTGTGGACGCCGCTGCTATTTAAAAAGAACACCTTTCGCTCGACAACATTGTACTATGCGCTGTGCATACTATTCACTCTGGACACGTGGTACACATCGGTACACCGATGCAGCTTCACGAGCGTTTTTGGTCATATGAATTATGACACTATTGATCGTCTTGCGCCTACTGTCAACCCCATCATTCAATTGACTGGTTATGTAATAAACATTGCGTCACGTGTGCTATTGGAAAACAAACACGTGCCTTTAAGCCTAAATTATGACACTGGTGCGAGTGCGCCAACGGATCTTGTCGGAGGCGTAATTTGTAGTGAACTCAAGGGTTCGATTACGCCGCGAGACCGTCGAGGAAACAGGCACCTGGTTAATTTTGTCGATTACAAAACCAATTATTGCTGCGTTATTCTTGCCAAGACTAATGATCAAGCAGCGAAAAAAATTGACCATTTTTTTGTTTATTATGAGAAGCGCTACAATTGTCGGGTTCATGTGCTTCGAACTGATGATGGTGGAGAATACAGGAGTATTGGTTTATTTTTTCTTAATTATGGTGTTAGCTGTCATATAGAGGAGGCTAGAGCCAGGCTGGTATCGGCAAGCTGAGCATATGGATCGAACGGTGATTAATATGGGTCGCTGCGTGATTTTCTCGTGCAATATGCTTCTTTCGTTTTGGGGCGTTACCGCGGAAATTTAGGCGTATGTCCTAAATCGGATGCCATCACGCTTCATACCTAACTGAGCGTCACCGATAGCGGTGTTGACCGGGTGGCCGCCGGGTCTCGTGGAAATTGTTGTCTTTGGGTCTTTGAGTGAAACGTTTCGTGACTTTCAAACGAGTCTGCTAAAGCAACGGTCCAAGCCAGGTGTCATTACAGGAAGATCACTGAAACGAAAACATTTTGTTTTTTGGGTCCGAAGGACTGTGGTTTATTAACGAATCGGCATGTTCGTTGCGTTTCAACACTCACTGACGACGCAAATGCGCAAATAAGAGATGCTCTACAGCATGGTGTAGACGACTCTTTGGATGAAATTGTGCGCACGTATCTACTAGTCTGAAATACCACGGACGATTCTGGTAAAGATCGTCAGGCATCCGTGTCGCATTCTTTCGGAACACCAGAATCTGAAGATCCTGAAGTTTCTTCTGGCGATACAGCTCGGGTGTAAAGGGGCATCCCGTTTCATGGAAGTGTCACTTTAGTATAAAGTGACAACAAAGAATAATAAGTTATATATTCTTTAAACAATATCACTTATAATGGTGATATTGGTGAAGCGACCAAAGGGTCTGATCATTGGTTGATATCGTGATGATATCAACCCACATTTCTCCGCAGGACACGCGCAATGAGTGGTGACGAGACGTCACCATACACTCAGTTTTATTGACATAATTAAGTCAGGTTAAACAGAGAGACAGTAGCAAAAAGACTTAATTATATTAATAGAACAGTTTTACTTTTCCCCAATCTAAGCTTCCTCGTTTGACTCGTGTACGTCTGTCTGGGCACCTAAGCCCTTGCGTTAAGTTCACGCAAGGGTGTGCCCCGTTACATCGGGCGACACCGCGAATTTCGTCGAGGAACCAGAAACAGGTCAGTCAAGCAAGCCGAAGCGGACATCAACATTTTAGCTACGTCAAATCCATCGCTTGCTTTATTTAATACGGCTGTCTTATCAGACACTTTGCGTGAAACTATCGATGTTTTCAATTGAAGACTTGCCGTCTCGCAGGTGTCCCAATCTGAATTTAGTAATCTCTTAGATCCAGCAAATTATCGAGAGGCTAAGAGAAGTCCCAAAAAAGAAGTATGACTTCGAACTCATCGTGAAGAGCTAGCTTCATTGCAAGCTAATTACACTTGGAAGGTGGTCAAGTCCAATCCCAACGTTAACCGGCTGTACAATAAATGGATTTACAAAAAGAAAATGACGGACGATGAAGCAATTGAACGCTACAAGTTAGACTTTTGGCCTTAGAAATGAACAAGTGCTTGGCATTATGTATTTGTTTACATTTGCTTTGGTTTCAGACATGAAAACCACGAAAGCCTCTTGCCATCGCTTGGATTTGACGTGTTGTGGCCAGACATTTTAATGTGCTTAGTGCGTACGTGCTCGCAGCAAAGAATCAAGGGACTGAAAATCATCTTTATATACCCGATGGTATATATTCCTCTTGGAGGAGATGAATATTTACGATGCACGTAATCCTAAGGAACTTTCGCTATGTATCGACGCATGTTCATATGGCTTGAGTTAAGCTGGCAAATTATGGCGTCTGTAACGGGGTAGCTTGTTACGTCAAGTTACCATTGTGATAAATATGGCAATAAGGAATATTTCGTTAAAGATTATTTTGACAATATCACTTACTATAGTAATATTGTTGGGATGACTGAAGAATCTATTCATTGGTTGATATTGTGACTATGCCAACCCATCAATCGCTGCTATACGCGCGCAATATGTGGTGAGTAGACGTCATCATACGTTTAGTTTAATAAACGTAATTAAGTCAGGATCAAACAGAGAAACAAGAGTTATAGGACTTGATTCTGTTACTGAACAGATTTACTCCTACAACAACTAGAGCCTTGCCTTAGTTGTTCACCCACTCTCTGCGTAGTTCTTACACTTATCAGATCACATGACCTTCACTTTGTTGTGAAAGTTGACTCCGTACTGGTCAATCAGTACGTTGTCACCAGTGCCCCGTTACACCTGGTAGCACTTTGTAGTCCGTCCAAGGACCACACTCGCATCGCTCAACATGAACATGAACATGTTGGACGAAGTTAAAGGCGACAGATCTCACGCAACTCGTGAAAGTTACTCCCATTTTAGAAATGTCGAATGGAATGCGATCAAACGAATGAGTTCGACCGTTGGCGAAAAAACTATCTGGGCCATGATATACACAAGGGACAGAGACCAGCAGCATTCCGTCATTAGCAAGTTCTTGCAATGAGAATTTGATGAGTCGCGAGCGGAGGTTACTTTATTGCAATAACAAGATCACCAAATCGAAGACAGCAACAGTCTCAGTCCGCAGTGTCGATATTTGAGCGCCGACGGGAGTCTCTTAAGGTAGAGATCTCCATGTATCGAGGAGTAGAGGAAGACTCCCTGCTACTATGGTTCGTCGAAGTCGGCATTACCATCAAGGCTCGTTGTATCGGCGATGATTGAATGCAAGCCGCATTTGCTCAGCCTTACTTGGCAGGGGACACCAGAAATTGGGACCTGAATCTAGGGTTGCACGACCCGAACGTGTTCGAGTCGTTAGACATCTTCAAGACCCTGCTCAGCGAAACGTTTGAGCCGGCCAGGGCAGATTTCAGGTCTCTATCAGAGCTACCGCAACTCAAACAGAGTAAGCGTAAGGTTTAAGGTTACGCCCGACATGTGCGTTACCTCTCAAGTTACATGATAGAAAACCCTGTGAGGGAATTCTCGCTGATCACAAAATATAAAAAAACGTTTAGATGGTCCCGTCATAGACCACCTATGTCGCGTATAACTATCGACGCTCTCGGAAGCAATCTACGCTGCGAAGGAGGAAGACTTAAGTGTGAGACATGCTCACCATACACGGACCCTCTATCGACCCCAGAGACGACTAGCGGTCGGAGGCCCAGAACCAATGGACCTCTTTCATTTTGAGGGCAAGAAACTTCTCCCTGTGAATGAAAAGCGAATGGTAGGATGTTATCGCTGTCACAAACTGGTACACTATGCATACGAATGCAGTATCCCCCGCTCAGCACCCCGTGGTGCTAAGCGCACTACCCGTCCACCAGCCAGGAAAACTGGAGGAAGATAGTCGGATGGTGTTGCAAAGCCGCAACAGCAAAGCGGACCATCACAAAAATGGTTGGGGTTCGTAGGGGCGTAGCGCCCTTCTAATCCAGCAACATCAAGAGAATTTGCAAATCTCTTGCCGAAAGTTATTTCCGACACACAGTCTGTGTGTGTCTTTGCACCCGGTGATAAAATGTCCCTCATCACCTTGACTTTAAATAAGAAAAAGGACTTGTCGCTTCGCGCCCTAGTTGACTGTGGGGCGTCGATCAATTTCGTTCGTCGCCAGTCGCTAGAGGCAGGAATTTTTAACTTCGTGGAGCGGGAGATCCCTCTAACGAGAATGACGGTGTGCCTTGCGACAGGCGCATCGATCAATGTGAAGATACGTGTAGTTGGGATCTACTTCACGGTGAAAGGCGAACAGTACGATGATGCATTCATCGTACTCGACATGGATGACAAGTTTGATGTCATCCTAGGGCTTTCTTGGCTCAGAAGGTTCGAGCCAAGGGTGATCTGGCAGCACCGATTAGTATCAATTCCTACTACTTGTTCCTCAGATGACGATCTAGAGAATTTCTTGGAACGCCCACATGTACGTGGGTGTACTACGAGCGAATGCAATGGCCTCAATCGTGGTACGGTAGCTAGTACGACTGTACAAGAACACCATGTAGATAATCACTACATTGTGGAGAAAGGTCTCCTGAATCCTGTGGATGTGACTTCCCAGGAAGTAATCTAGACAGTGAATGTCTTGGTTAATGACGGATCAATCGTAGGCGCTTACACGCTTAATCTCATAGTACCTCCGAAGTTAACTTCGGAGATAACTTAACTTATTACGCTAGAATCGAAACGGTTTTTGCGTGATCTCCATAGTGGCAAAATCAAGCAGATCTGTGTACTCGTCGCGGAAGACGAGTACGTCATCGATATTCGATCGGCAAATATTTTTACTGAGACCGAACGTGTTCTCAGCATTTCATTGATGAAAGAAAGCGTCATCGATGAGGAGACTCGGATTGAGAGATATGCATCTCGATCCTGGAAATCGCTTTAGGTAAATCCTTTGTATAAGGATTTGATCGAATTTAAGGATGTAACACCTGATTCAGTACCATGCGAGTTGCCTAACGATAAAAGCACTCGACACGATATCATTCTCAAACGGGCTCGAAGTACTGTGTCATGAAGCAGTGGCCACTGCCTCGTGAACAAGTTATAGCGATAGATCAGTTCTTTACCGATCGCTTTGCAGCGGTATATGTGAGGGAATCAACTCCCCTCATAGCTCTTCGACCTCATGTGTGCGATAAGTCACAAGAGGGTGGCGGATAGTGCACACATTCAACAAGTTGAATGCTGCAACGGTACCGGCTCAGACGCCGATGCCGAGGAAGAACGTAATCATAGATGGTATGTCAAAGAGTACCATCTTCTCTTCCATGGATCCAATGGTTGGCTTTTATTTGATCCTCATGCGTGAACGGGATGTTCCGTACACAGCAGGGAGCACCCCCAGCGGTATGCTGTGGGAGTGGCTAGTGATGCCACAGGGGCTGAGTAATATCCCTGCAACATTCAACAGATATATTACAAATCTGTTGAGACCGGTGCGAGACTTCGCACCGAGTTACTTCGATGATGTGTTCGTCCATAGCCGGACTATGGACGGAAAGACGGACGTTGAAGTTCACAGAACTCACGTTCGTCAGGTTCTTTAACTTATGCGCATGTATAAGTTGTACGCCAACCTCAAGAAGTGTACATTCGTGGCTAGCGAAATACTACTTCTTGGGTGCATCGTGGGTAAACACGGCGTACGCTCCGATCCCGAGAAGATCAAGGCGATCACCAACTGGCCAGTGCCAGTCGATGTCAAAGGATTGAACAAGTTCCTTGGTCTAGCGGCGTACTTGCACAAGTACTCGCGCAACTACGCCGAAATGACTGTTCATCTTTCTTGCTTGCTCAAGAAAAATGTCAAGTGGTCATGGAACGCTGAGTGCCAGCGTTCCTTTGAAGGCATCAAGCAAAGCTTGATGCAATCGCCGATCTTGGCGATTGCAGATCAGAACAGACCACTTTATGTGGTCTGTGACGCCAGCGATTTTGCAATCGGCTGTGCGTTAATGCAGTTTGATGCAGATGGCGCGGAGCGCGTCATCTGTTATCAGTCGCGTCAGCTGCAAGCAGCTGAGCGTGATTACCCAGTGCATGACAAGGAACTCCTTGCCATGAAATACGCACTGGCTAAGTTTCGCGTCTATCTCTTGGGCGATAGACCGTTTGTTGTCTACACGGACCATGCGTCAATACGCACGGCCGTAAACAGCCCACAACTCTCGCAAAGAATGGCGAGGTGGCTGTCTTTCTTCGCGGAGTATAATTTCTCTGTGGAGTATAAACCAGGACGACTCCATGTCGTCGCTGATGCGCTTTCGCGCCGGCCCGATTTCGATCCGGACGCACAAATCAACAGTGAGGATAAGCCCACTGTTGCGACACTGTCAGTCAGTGTCCCGTCGTCAAGTTTACTTGACAACGTACGAAAGGTATACGCGGAAGATAAGGATCTTCTGCGGTTAATGGATCATCTAGTGCATCCATCCAGTAAATTCATGAGGGATTTACCGGCTTTGTACCGATCCTCATCGGATCGGTATAGTACACGCAACGGATTGCTGTACTATACAGCTGTTGCCGACGACACGCCTCGTGTCGTCGTCCCCGCTCATCATGATTTGCGTTTGCGCATCATGTATGAGTGTCACGATGCCCCAACAAGCGGCCATCGATGGTAGAGAAAAGACTTACCTCACGGTAAGTCGTGACTTTTACTGACCACGCCAGTATCAGTTTGTCGGCAAGTACATACGTGCTTGCGAGGTTTATCAACGGGTGAAGCCCAGTACTTCATCCCGTGCGCCATTGCAGCCTCTTCCTGTTCCGGCAGAGTTCTGGCAGTCCGTTTTAATGGAATTCGTCTTCGGATTCCCCGAAGACGCTCACAAGAATAATGGTATTCTTGTGTTTGTTGACCGATTCAGCAAGATGGTCCATCTTGCTGCAGTCCCTGAGTCGATCGAGGCTCAAGGTTGTGCTCGTGTCTTTCAAGACACGGTCTTTAGACTCCACGGGTTACCCCGTGAACTCGTATCCGACCGTGACCCTCGGTTTACGGCGGCATTTTGGCAAACCGTGTTCCGTTCTCTCGGAACACGATTGAAGATGTACACTTCTGACCATCCAGAAACAGATGTTCAGACGGAACGTGCAAACCGTGTCCTCGAAGAGATCCTTCGAGGATATGTCCACTCGATTCCGAGTTGGAGAGAATTCCTACCCATGGTGGAATCCGCCATCAATAATTCGGTGCGTGCTTCAACACAGCACACACCGTTTTACGTGAATGGCCTACGCCATCCACGAGTGCCCACCCTTATAGAGTGTGACTCTTGGATAAGGGGGAGGGACTCGCTCGAGCAAAAACCGTTTTGGCTCTTGCTCATCACGTGTCGACGCTAACGTCGTCACGTATGATGCCGATGTCGATCAAGTCGACATCGATGAAGAAGATCACCTCAATAATAGCGGCGGCGCTATTATTGACTCGGATGAGGATGACGATGCTGGTATATTCAGCATCGTCAACGATTATGCCAGCGAGGAAGAAGACAACCTTGCTGAAGAAGAGAGCAATCTCTTAGCAGTGCGCACGAAGCGCACTGAAAGACACAACAAAGAGTCAGCAGAGAACTTCCTGCTGACTCGAGAAGCGGTAGTTCGTTTCGTTCAGGACTCCATCGCAAATGCGGTGGGCCGTCAGAAACGGAACGCAGACAAGAATGGAAGAGCAAATGTTCTTTCATTTAAAGTTAATGACCTAGTACTACTGTCTACGGTAAACTTACCTGGACATGCAGTCACTAGTGTCGGCAGTGGTAAACTACTGCCGAAATACATTAAGCCATTTCGAGTGTTGCATCGCAAAGGCAATGCATACACGATTGAAGCCTCGCAAGATGCGCTCGGATCCTACGTTTTATGTTGGCCGTCTCCGCTCGTACTATCAGCACAAGGCCTCTTCCGAGAGAGGAGATGACCATTACGTTCAAGAATACCCAACAGAATCTTGTGATCACGGACCAAACACTCAAGCTGGTCCTTCAGCAAAAACGTCTCGAGACGACTCGCCTCTATTCCGTCGCGCAAATAGCGCCTCTCGCGTTTGTTCTCAAGCTGAGCGAACGGAGATCCCATCGCTCTTTTTCCCGATTTGTACGAAGACATCGTGCAGTTGACAACAAATCGTGTCGACGATCGTGTTCGTAATCGACGTCCTCCCTCATCTCGGTCAGGTAACATTTATGATTACTTAAAGTCTCATGCAGGCCCGGCAGCTGATCCGGACCTTGTCTTATCACCACCACCGAAACTACTAGTAGATTATTACGTTGGTCGACGCTTTTACGTGGGGCGTATCTTGAGCTACAGCGTGAAGAACGAGCAGCGGACAAGTTACCTAGTCTGCTTATGTGGTTATCCACCATCCAATGATAGCTGATATTTATGGTCTTAGCTCATGGCTGATGTTGAGGGTCTCGTCCACCAGTACGACGAGACTCATCCGATTGGTCCTCGGGCCCATCGGTATACACGCGCTTTTTGCGCTTGTAGACGGATTGTAAGTGTGCAAGTGCTTCCCGCATCTCACCCAGAGATGTGTGCTCCTACCTAGGGCAAACTTAGGGAATACATATCCCTGCGTGCACGTTGCGAGTTGTCAACACAACTCGCACAAGGATCACACCAAATGAGGCAATGAATGTCTGCCTCACTCGACAAACGATGCGACCGGTACCTTGCACCGGTTGGCGTTTTCTTTTTAAACTTTATGCTTACTGCTTCTAGTTTCTCGAGCCACGCTTTACGTACAAATTCTGTACATGTTAGACCAACGTGTTCCATGCAACCAAAAGCGAAGTTTTATGACGCTTTTTTTACCGTCGTACTATTGATATTTATGAAAGCGTCAAGATATAAGTTTTCTTTAGCGCGAAAGTTCTTCGCTCTAGAGATTTAGCCATGGATATCGCTCGCATCGAAAAATGGAATCCGATGATGTTAACTTGTCTCGTGCGACAAGCTAGTGATGAGCTGTTCAGGCAAGCGCCACGGCTTCAGCTCATAATGCATCGACGTGGAATTTTGGCCGGTACCACAGAATACAATATGACGACGGCTCGCGCCATCGTCAACGCGCTCTTGCGAGGGCTCACGAGTTGAGCGCGGTAATGAGTAGTCATTCTCATTACCATATTCATCATCACTGACGAATAGAATATTACGCATGTCGCGAGTCCGTTCATTCGTCAGGTATGTTGGTGAACGAGGCACCGCGGCTGAGCGCTATGTCTCAAAAGACTCTTTCTAGTCAGGCACGTCTGACTCGCCAGAGTAGCTGACCACTATATCGAGTTATCTGTGTGCATGTGGTGTTGTACCACATGCGCTTGCAGCAACACTTGATGCAGGCAGAAAACGAGCAGAAGACGACGAATCGTCTGCTGCCAAGGATGGCACGATAGTAGAATATGTCGTCTTTAAATCTTCCCGCATAGGCATGTTAACTATTCGAGTAAACGTCAGAGTTAATGGATCTGACCACCAATGCTCCCCGTTCCATTGGCATCCAACATGTGGCACCAAAAGTTTTGATCGTCACACAATGACTATCAGTTAAGGGGGGGGGGTGATGTAACGAAGTATCCAGTTACATAATATTGTCATAAAGTCTAAAATGACAATATAGAATATTACGGTGAATATTTATTCAACAATATCTCAGAGCATAATGATATTTTTGGATGTCTGAAGGGTCTACTCATTGGTTGATGCCGTGATGATATCAACCCACCAATCGCTGCTAGACGCGAGAAAAGGAGTGGTGAGTAGACGTCATCATACAAATTGTTACATTAGTATAATTAAGTCAGGACAAACAGATACACAAGAATGTTAGGACTTAATTGTATAAAATTACAGTTATAATTTCACCAGAGACTAGAGTGTTCACTTAGTCTCCCTTCCTTCCTCTGTGTTGGTGCAACACTTAGCAGGGCACTGAATATCTCTGTTGTCAGTGGAAGTGGGCCCCGTACTGGTCAACCAGTACGTAGTCACGAGTGTCCCGTTACACGCCTTAAATGCATATATCCGTGCACCAATCGACCGCCCAATCTACGTTTAGCCACCGCATGTATCCTCAGATGAAGGAACTGTGTACCAGTTGCTGAAAAGCCTATATGGTATGAAACAAAGCGGACGACTATGGAACGAACTGATTCACACATTTTCCTGGATTGAGTGTTCAAACACGCCAAGTCCCGTGGTTTTACTTTAAACATGAAATCCTTGGAAAAATAGCTGTTTTTATCTATGCCGATGATGTGATCGACATTGCACAAGATGACTCCCTGTCCGACACAGTCATGGGCACGCTTCGCATCAATTGAAAATTAAGTATATAGGTTTGATTAGCGAGTGGATCGGTAATAATAAGGAAACAACCATTTCTGGCTGCTTGCTACAACAACAACACAACATCGATGCTCTTTTTACAAAGTCGAAATATAAAAAACTGCACAACCCGTTCGACACCAATGAAAGAAAAACACAAGTTGTACGATCAAAATTCGAGCCTGTTCCAAAAGAAGCGACTGTATCAAGAGGTTATTAGATCACTGTAGTGGATCTCCAACTGCATCCGCCCTGATCTCACTACGACCGTAAACCTTTTGTGTCGAGCGACGCACGCTCCTACTATCGAACATTGGACTTGTGTCAGATGCCTCATGCGTTACCTCAAGGGTACCTCGACTCACAAAATTTTTACCAAGAAGCTTACTTTAGTTAAATCACGACAACGTCTCAAAGTTTATAGCGATGCTTCATGAGCCAATTCAAAACCTGACGCGAAGTCGACAACCGGTGTTCTTCTGGCAATATACGGCATCCGTATCTCGTGGTACTATAAGAAAAGGTCCGTCGTTGCGTTTTTTTAAATGGAAGCTGAGTATATCGCTAACGCAACAAGGCGTAAGTGTAGCGGAGATACACAGCTCCTCAATTCAGAAATAGACTTAACGCTCTACGAGCAACTTTGGTTCCACAAACCAAACTCAATGAGTCAATAAGCTCATCGAACTTACAGTTCTTGTTCTAGGGGGACCAAACAATTCAAGAAAATCACTGAATAGAGTGCTTAAATACAGCTACCTTTACAGGCGTTGCTAGCTCTTCCGATCAAGACGCCTCGCAAGGCGGGTGTCGTATGTTATCTAAATGGGAACATAATTTTTTTCTTCTTTTAACCTAAAAGAACACCTTCAAACAACATAATTAACCTACTCAATAATGTCCCAAATACACCTATTAAAAGATCTCGTAATCAATATTTGACAGACATCAGTTCTCAACAATTGATAGTGTGTTCTAACATCAATTTAAAAGGGGATCGCATCCCTTGTGTGCACCACACCTATTGACGACTACCAGTCGACGTGTAACCCATTACACCCTCCCCCACCAGACTGACGTTACCACAAAACGTCAACCGAATTCTTTTCTCGAAGAGGACGGTGTGTGTGCGCTTCACCCTTACGGTTGGCAAAACACAAAACACCATGTCATCGCCACCCCATGAGTCCTCGGCTCTCTCGTCTTACCTCGACATCGATGGAGGTGGATTATGGTAGCGACACCGATATCCATGATGAAGAGAGGACAATGTCCGACTCACCAGTGCAAGAGGCACCGCCTCATACTGCACCAGACCCATTTGCCGAGAGTGGCGAAGCCAACAACCAATCGGCGCCGCGTCAAACACCCATCGTGGGCGATGCCATCATCACCAATCCGCTCGATGAGCAGCAACAGCTGGCTATCCAAAGAGAGGAGAGCGCTCAGCGCCGTATGCAGCTTGCTGCGACTCTTGAGGGTCGTCGCGGCTATCTGTTCACACCACTCAATGTGGAAGAGCGTATACGCCAAACGACAGGTCGTTCTTTAGCAACGTGAGCCATTGGTGCTGAGCCAACATCTTCTGCTGTGGTGGCGAGTCGACAGGTACTACGCGAGAGGTACCTGCAACCTCACTTGACGTCTCAGAGTCAATACAAGCTGCGACTGGACACGCAAGCACGGGGTGCACCGGTTTCACCGATGAAGGGTATGCCCATCCTCCTATTCGCAGGAGAATCTCAGGAAGAAGAAGACAACGCTTTTGTTTGCTGGGTGCATCGGAAACGACACCTCAGCAGCGTGTTAGCTCATAGAGCAAGTGCCGATGCGACAGACGCTCGTCTAAAACGAAAGCTACGGTATGATTACGCCAAGCTTAAGACCAGAGGCCAGTTGTCAACCCGCACAAGCTATGCTACGGCTGATGTAAGTGCTAGTCAAGCGATTCCCAACTCCCCACCTGCCTCCGCCACTATTGATGAGAAGCGCTCTCAGTAGAGGATTGACCCTTGCCACGATTTTCAAAGACATTTAAGGCGTATGGACAATAACTGCCGAAGGGGTGTCTCAAATTCCCACGAGTTCTCCGACTCCGGGTATCCTCGCCACTTCACCAGATAATGATCTTGACACTGACAACGAGGTCGTTTCAGGAGTCGCTCCACATGTAACTGGCGGTTCCCTTGCTCATCGAGCAGCGTTAGAGGTGGTCGGTATACCGAAGGAGGAGCATGAGAAGGTGCTTCTCGAGATGAGTGGTCTCCGTGAGACATAGAGTAAGACATAGAGTGCGCTTGACGCGATGCAAGCCCGTGTCCAGGCGTTGGAGTTTGTCCAAGCCCGGATGGAGGCTCAGCGTGACCTCCTGATACGGATTCAGCAACCGATGGCAAGGACAACCTATGCGGCGAAAGCGTCTCCAAGCTCACGTGGGACGGATCCCGATACGGCTTAAGCAATCCCACGTATAACACAGGGTGTGTGCGTAGTTTGCGAGGAAGATTGAGCGTATACGCAAGTCCCTTCTTGGCGACGACCTTGAATAGTCCAATGAAGTGCGGGCGCAACTTTGTCTTAAAGACGGCGGACACTACGTTTATAAGTATGTTTTGACCATTGAGTATAACTTTTTCTCCGACCTCATAACGGCCAATACAACCTCTTCCTCTAGCATCAGCTTGTTCTTCCTGCTTGTCTTGGCTATCATCCAGTGCGTCACGTACATGTCGTAAGACACTTAATCGCGTTGCGAGGAACTCGCTTACCTGTTTTTGAACAGTTGCAGGGATGATATCAGCGATCCGATCGACAACTCCTCCCCCACTAAGACCTGGACCGCGCAGTGGTAGCGTTAACGAGTCGCGAAGGTGTGTGAGACCATTCACATAAAACGGTGTAGCCGGTAGAGTCATGCACGGCGTTATTCAACGCAAATTCAACAACAATGAGCATCTAACTTCAACGCTTAGGCATTTCAGCGCAAACACTGCGCAAGATGTCACCGATGATGCGATTCACTCGCTCCGTTTGACCATCTGTCTGCGGATGATCCGCTGTGAAATGTCCGATCGTGTGCCGAGCACCTTTAAGACGAAGCTCCAAAACTTCCCAGTGCAACGAGTATCTCTATCAGAGACAATTGCCAACAGCACCTCGGCATCTTTGCCGAAGAAAATCTCGCATTTTACGCCGGGGGGCGATCAGAAGAGCCTTTTAGGCCTGCCCCAGATGATCGCCTGAAGTGAACCGACCAAAATGTTTTGTCGATTGTATCAGTTTATCCGTCCGCTTGAACTTAGCCGGTCACGCTGGATCAGCTGATCGTTCCGGAGAAGGCAATAGCGCGTGTGTAGCCGTCGGTGCGGATGCAGCGTATCTCGAAGGCTTGGTGGTTTGCACTGACTCAGCTGATTGTTTGGGCTCATCCGCTGACGCCGACATATCATTTTAAGTGGACAATGATAATCGTGTGATAGCATCTGATCGCTGAGGCAACTTGCACCTTATCTACTTAGTACGAGGCGCTGGCTTGTTTGATTGAGAAAAATTAACCTTTGGCTCGGATCTATACGCCTGCGCTGGTCTGGATGATTGTGTGACCAGTTGATCGCACAGATATGGAAAAAATTTTTAAGTGGTCAGATCAGTTCCAGAATTTGGCCCGTATTTAACGGAGAGGAGAAAGCTCCTGAGGCCCGAAGACGCTTAGATGAGAGACCCGACCTACGGTCGTTGCGGGGACCGTTGTTGTACAAAGACACTAGAGGTAAATAGAAGGCAAGCGGGAAGCCGAAAGCTACATGGGCTACATGCAAACGAAGCTTGTCGCGGTCAACGGCACCAAGGTCGCGATCAGCGACAGCCAAATCGCGATCGGCTTCATGGTCTTGGACCAAACGTCAAAGAAGCGTATGTTCAGAGTGATGAATCGCGATCGCTCTTTCAGCCGATCTAATTTTTGGTACCAATCGACAATCTCCGCGCGGTGAAGATTGCATAGCGCTGGGGGACGCGATATGTTTCTCAAGGTCGTCGATCTACGGCCGGTCGCAAACAGTGGTATTCTGATAACTTTTGGCGTTGGCGTTCCGGAGAGACCGGATAAATCAAGCTGTGACACCCATGATTTTAGCTTCTGGCTAAGTGCGGTGATTTCTTGCCGATGATCGTCCTATAGAAGAGTGAACAGTGGCCAAGTCACGACGAACCTTTTTTAAGGCAGCGGAGGTGGCTTCAGACAAGAATGTATTAAAGGGCTTGATCTCCTCACCCTAGTCGCAAATTTTTTCCAGCTGATCTGCCCGCTTAACCAGGACCACTTCTCAGTTGTCGATACGCTTTCAGTCGTTTTGGACAGAGGAAAAAGGCGATAGAAGCGCTGCTCGACATGACCGCGCAACTCGATCTTGACGTCGCATAAAAGTTTAGCTACTGCTCCATCCCATCGGCGCAGTACTTTCCTTACATTAAGGCTTCTTCTAGAGAGCCGTAACACCTCGCGATCTCCTCGTAGCCCTCCAAGAGATCGTAAAAAGCGGTTACCACAGACAAAAATACAAAATTGTTGCAACAGCGCTCTTCTATGAATCTTAAGGGCCTGTGATTACACTATTCAAAGTGAACGAAAGAGTGATTATAACGCTTATCACTTACTTGTTGCTCCATTTTATCGTTGAAGCAGCTCAAGAAAGACGGACTTGTAGTCACACGTTTGAAATCGTGTGTAATACAGCAAGGTTACTCCGTCAGTGATCTTCTAGCTTGGGTTCACATCTCACCTTCTACACGAGATAAATTGCAACCAATTCCCATCAACTATAGACATCACGATCGACATCACAAACCATCCAATATTTCTTCGTCAAGCTTCATTGATTGAACAATCAATCAAGGTTAACTAAAAGCTTGAAACTCGCGTCTCGATAATTGAAGATGAGGTCTACAACAAAGCACCACTAAATAACTACACATGAAAGAAGCGAGGATAAAAGCAAATAATCACCAGCCAAACGTCGCCGAACGAGTTCGTCAACAAGCCTAGAGGACGTATTGTTCTCCTGGTATACCCAGAGACCCCACCTCTGGGATTCGTTTGATAGCTCGAGAAAGCACACGAAATCCACCGCCAAACTTGTCGCTGCATTCATGAAGCTGTTTTTTGCTCACCGCTTCGTTCTAGCTGATACATATCTGCATTGTCGAGACGATATTTTAAAGGTTTTACGATGTCGCCGAAATGCAGTAACTCTCGTTTTTTGTCGAGAACAACTTAAACTTCCGCGGAGCACAAAACGTTCTCGGGTCTATGCGCAAGATGCACAGAGCTGGTCATCTAGTCAAATACTTCGATCGATACCGACAACTTTGAGCCGCGGTGCGCATTACAGATTTAGCACCTGCGCATACATTTGAACATCATTGGATTAAATAACACTCTGCAGTACTAATAGATTGATGGTATTCACGCCATTGTATACCGGCTGAGTGATACCGCACTAAACAATGAGAAATACAACCAGTTCGTATGAACCAGATTGTTGAGACGCGTTAATCTGTCCTGACTCTCATGATACATCGTATACCGAGGATAGTACAATAGTCCGTTTCACCCTTTAGCGACAACGTCAGCTTGCCTTAAATGTTCTTGGATATGACAAAATTGTAGCACGTAACGGCGTGTAATTTTCGGGCTCGAAGGTCGGACTCTCTGTCGTCATGTCCACTTTCTTCCAGTTATCAGACATCATGTACGGATTGAACTCGGACATTGTCAGTTCTTGTCGCTGTAGTGCGACTGGAAGTATCCGACTTTGTTCTTGCAAGAGACGCCAGTAGTGGTCAGATCTACAAATAGGCATCAATTATATTTGATAAGAGTCGATCTTCCGACCGACCACATGCATATACACCACTTTAATCTCACTCTTGCTTTCAGCAAACCTGGCTTCTGTAGTCTACTAAAACACGTTGCCTCCCACGATATCGTAGTTCAACCCGTCTCCTTGTTCATTCATATGTGGAGAAGTGCAGAAGAATGATGGAAAGTGTGGATCGTGCCTCCCTCATAAGGTTCGAGATCGATTTGATTGGTGAAGTGCTCCCGGAGATAGGCCCGTTGGCACGAATGATGGTGTCACACGACTGAGTGACAGGAATTGACTGTGGGATTTATGCAGATTGGCCTACCCAACGGTCAAGAAGGAGTTTAGTCAAGGATCTACCATTGGCCGATCGCGATCCGCGATCAAAGGTTTGTAGCACCAAGGTACAAGAACCAGATCATTTAAGGGGTGAACATCAACTATAGTACTGGATAGCTAAGGACAACGAGATATAAATGAGTATGAAATCAAGCCGGAAAGTGGATCGTCAAGATAATCAAGTATGAGAAGTTTTGGCGTGACGACAATCCGACCATGGATGCCTGATCCAAGATTCAACCGATCGACCATGATCTATCCTGGGTGTGTACTGCTGATCGGTGTGGATCACATAATTGGTGTGGGGCACATATCGCGATCCGCGGCACCGCGATCTACTGCACCGCGATCCACTATACCGCGACCCACTATGGAGCGATCCAATACGGGGCGTATGCTGTTGACCACATGAGGCAAGAAGTGAACTACATGGACAGTCGATGCACAACAGTTGACCAAGAGAACAGATAGCCATAGCCATATATTTCGGATTTGGTTAGTTGATATTAAATAAATATCGAATTTGCAACGAAAGACACGCGTCGACTACTCCCGAGCTGGAACTTTGGCCTCCCGTTGAACGGGATTCATTCGTGTCTCTGCAGGCTTCGCCCTTGGATTGTTTGGCCCGACGGGACAACATTTCTCACCACTACCAACTGCGATCGGATGCAGGGAACCTAGCGGTTCAGATTCAAGATCGCGAGATGGATCAAGTGGTCAGAAGGCTCGCGGATCAAGAATTACCCTTGGCAAAGGCGACTCTGGGGGAGCGCCCAAGTTACAAGCTATAGAGTTGAGAACTTCTACGTGATCCCGCCCCTCTGTTTGACCAGGTGAATAATTTTTACCCGAATAAAAACTATCCCTAAAAATGTCAAGTTCAGCTAAAATTCAAGTCCATCAAGAAGAGCGCAGCCCGCCCCACCGACGGGTACACAAGGTGAGCAAGAAGACACAAAGCACGGAATTGGGGTATTCTCGTCCGATCGTCGGTCGTCCGGGCGCCAGTAGAGAGTCGGGGCACAAGGAATTTGCAATCACCACTCCACCACACGCTTGGCCTACTCGCCTGAAACAGGATCGTTGTCACTTGTGTTGTTTTTACAAAATTTTACACTCTCCCTCTCTCGCTCCTTACATTGTAGAACATGCGCTGGTTCCCGTAGCAGTCACTATTTTTACGCCCTTGTCGCAAACAAGCTCTCTACACATGATAGGAAGAGAATGGCCGACCTTCGCGTACTCCGATATGATCTTCTTCAGCCCGTAAGTATGCGAGTACTTGAAGTGGCTCGTTACAGCGCACTCGACAAACGGTTTGAAGCCAAAGCTGTTCACGCATCCACAAAGAGAAAGTCGAACATAGTGAGCAACCTTCCACCCACCCATCCACCCATCTACGGCACTACATTCACTGCTGTCACAGCATCCACTAAAAAGCCTTATCAGCTATTAACTCGTCATACGTACAGCACGCATATTTTCATCGTCGTCGACCGATCAATCGTAGTACACTCCATCCACTGCTTGCGGGGCGGAATGTCAACAGTTTCGAGACCGATGGGCACTGACAGACGGAATCGGGCAGCTAGCAGCTTTACTACATGTGTCACGTAATACCAGCACTTTGTTGAACACACCTACCAGGCTATACACCATTTACGAACGGGGAAACGGGTCGTACGGATAGCACATGGGCGGCTTGTAGTCCAACATGTACCTGCTTACCTGTCATTGAATACAGCATAACGATATTTTTGCAGTCAAGAACGCGCGTATGGACATACATGGTACGGGTGCGCGTGCGTATACATTGAAGCACCATCATGTACAACTAGTCCATATTCCACATATTGTAGTATATTGTCACGTTGGCACAACTACGATGAAGTGAATCAGATCGGGAGAGGTTAAATACACCTAGAATTTTTGCAGAATACACCGCCGCCTATCTATTAGACTATATGTTTATATGGCAGCAGTTGTATCACATTCAGGCCACGTCACTTCGATTATTGCCGTATAAGCTGATCAGAAATGCACCTGTAATGGAGCCAGGCCACGCTGTTTCATTAAATTGCAGAATAAGGTAATCTAAAAAGGCACACGCGGCTTAACACTGCAACCGTAGATAAAATACGCTGGTCCTTCATGTGCCGCAGCAAAGCTTCCGTGTGTAATTTTCCACCAAGTTCCTTCCTGTTTGCTTCCTAAACGATATTGTGGACATCCTTGGCATTTATATGGACACCCATTTCCTTAAACTGAATGGCAATAACCTATAATAATCACATACAGACAAAAAACAGATAATGGCCTGCTGTATGTGACTTCGACACGCACACTACCCTTGGAGCAGCTCCATCCTGATGTATCTGGACGGCCTCAGAATTGATATTGTCAATTTTTCGCGTCGAACGTCGCGCCGTCGGTGACGCTGAGAGCATGGTCGTGCTGATACAACGAGAGTAGCCGGTGTATCAGTTGTCAACTAAAATCGTTGACCAGGCAATTTCTTCGGGGGCGTGCTTGTCATACATTATCACGAGCTCGTATGAACAGCCGACCTTTTTTTGCTCCGCGATTTCGCATTAAAATGTGCCATCTGTGGGATTCGTATAATGTTCTTTCTGCCAACATGTGATAAAACTGCGCTTGGGACCAATCGAACAGCCGCGGGATACACTAATAGCAAAGCCTTAGCGTACGGCGTCCTGCTTTTAAGCCTCTTTAGCCGTCTTTCGGCTGTCAAAATCCCGACCGGTGGAGATTCTACACAGAACCATGAGAGATCAGCGGCGGCAGGATTAGGGCCAGCATCAATTTGGAACCTAACATGATTGTCAGCGACTACAGAGTTAGTATCAACATCAACGACCGTAGCAGTGGCAGTAGAAGTAGTGGATGTGGGTGATGTAACGGGGCACACCCTTGCGTGGAGTTAACGCAAGGGTTTCGGTGCCCCGACAGAAGTACATGTGGCAAGCGAGGAAGCGTAGGTAGGGTAAA
>CANTFL010000667.1:0-10967 GCA_947650285.1 Hyaloperonospora brassicae
ACAACGTCTCCGTGGAGTATAAACCGGGACGACTAAACGTCGTCGCTGATGCGTTTTCGCGCCGGCCAGATTTCGAGCCGGACGCACAATCCAACAGTGAGGATAAGCCCACTGTTGCGACACTGTCAGTCAGTGTTCCGTCGTCAAATTTACTTGACGACGTACGAAGGCATACGCAGAAGATAAGGATCTTCTGCGATTGATGGATCATCTGGTGAATCCATCCAGTAAATCATTGAAAGATTTACCGGCTTTGTACCGATCCTCCTCGGATCGGTATACGACACGCAACGGGTTGCTGTATTATACAGCTGTTGCCGGCGACACGCCTCGTGTCGTCGTACCCGCTCATGATGTTTTGCGTTTACGCATCATGTATGAGTGTCACGGTTCCCCAACAGGTGGTCATCGTGGGAGAGAAAAGACTTACCTCACGGTAAGTCGTGACTTTTACTGGCCACGCCAGTATCAGTTTGTACGCAAGTACATACGTGCTTGCGAGGTTTGTCAACGGGTGAAGCCTAGTCCTTCATCCCGTGCGCCATTGCAGCCTCTGCCTGTTCCGACAGAGTGCTGGCAGTCCGTTTCAATGGACTTCGTCTTCGGTTTTCCGAAGACGCTCACAAGAATAATGGTATTCTTGTGTTTGTTGACCGATTCAGCAAGATGGTCTATCTTGCTGCTGTACCTGAGTCGATCAAGGCTCAAGGTTGTGCTCGTGTCTTTCTCGACACGGTCTTTAGACTCCACGGGTTACCCCGTGAACTCGTATCCGACCGTGACGATTGGTTCACGGCGGCATTTTGGCAATCCGTGTTCCGTTCTCTCGGAACACGATTGAAGATGTCTACTTCTGACCATCCCGAAACAGATGGTCAGACGGAACGTGCGAACCGTGTCCCCGAAGAGATCCTTCGAGAATATGTCCACTCGTTTCCGAGTTGGAGCAAATTCCTACCCATGGTGGAATTCTCCATCAATAATTCGGTGCATGCTTCCACACAGCACACACCGTTTTACGTGAATGGTTTACGCCGTCCACGTGTGCCCGTCCTTCTAGAGTGTGACTCTTGGATGAGGGGGGAGGGACTCGCTCGAGCAAAAACCGTTTTGGCTCTTGCTCATCACGTGTCGACGCTAACGTCGTCACGTATGATGCCGATGTCGATCAGGTCAACATCGATGAAGAAAATCACCTCAATAATAGCGTCGTCGCTATTATTGACTCGGATGATGATGACGATGCTATTATATTCAGCATCGTCAACGATTTTTCCAGCGAGGAAGAAGACAACCTCGCTGAAGAAGAGAACAATCTCTTAGCAGTGCGCACGAAGCGCACTGAAAGACAAAACAAAGAGTCAGCAGAGAACTTCCTGCTGACTCGAGAGGCGGTAGTTCGTTTCGTTCAGGACTCCATCGCAAATGCGGTGGACCGCCAGAAACGGAACGCAGACAAGAATTGAAGAGCAAATGTTCTTTCATTTAAAGTTAACGACCTAGTACTACTGTCTACGGTAAACTTACCTGGACATGCAGTCACTAGTGTCGGCAGTAGTAAAACAACTGCCGAAGTAAATTGGGCCATTTCGAGTGTTGCACAGCAAGGGCAAACCATTCACGATCGAATTGCCACGTAAGATGCGCACGCATCCTACGTTTTACGTGGGGAGGCTCAGGCCGTACTGTCAGTACGAGCCTTCTTCTTCCGATAAAGATAGCCCCCACGTTCAAGAACATCCATCAAGTTCTTGCGTTCGCGCTCCAGACAATCCGTCTGGTCGCGCAAATAAGATACCTCGAAACTCAACCGAGATATCTCTCCCGCGAGCTGTCGCCAGCTCGCCGTAAAGGGAGCGGACATCCCGCTCGACCTGAAGCTGCGCTGTGGCATAATCGGCGCGATCTCTCGCCCGATCAGCCTCGTGATTCTTGCGGTTCTTCCGCATGGTATCGGTCAAAGCGTAGCGTCGGTCGCGCTCGTGCTTCAAGTCATCGCGCAATTCATCGATTGCGCGATCTATCTCGTAAGGGACGAGATGGTGAACCGAATCTTCTGGAGGAGGTCTTTCCTCCTCCACCACATCCTTTGGTGGATGCTCACGGTGATCAACGCTTTCTAGTGGAGCGTATCTTGAATCACCGTGACGATTCAGGATCAAGGACGAGCTACCTCGTCCAGTGGCGGGGGTATCCACCCTCTTGGAACAGCTGGGAGCCCCGCTCTCAGCTGTTGATGGATGTTGAAGGTCTCGTCCGCCAGTATGACGAGACCCATCCGATGAGTCCTCTGGCCCATCGGTAAACACGCGCTTTTGGCGCTTGTAGACGGATTGCAAGTTTGCAATCGCGTCACGCATCTCAGCCGAGATGTGTGCCCTTCCCCAGGGCGAACTTAGGGAATACACGTCCCTATGTGGCACGCTGCGAGTTGTCAACACAACTCGCACAAGGTTCTCCCTATGTGAGGCAAGGAATGCCTGCTTCACTCGATAAACAGTGCAACTGGTACCTAGCACCGGTTGGTGTTCGCATTTCGAACCTGAGGCGTGTCGCCTCAAGTTTCTTGAGCCACCCTTCTCGTCCAAAATTCTTTACGTTTTGGACGAACGCGTTCCACGCAGCCAAAATCGAGGCCTTGTCACGCTTTTGGTTGCCATTGTACCATCGATGTCTAAGAAAGACATCGAGATAAAATTATTCTTCAGCGCGAAAGTTCTTCGTGCTGGAACTCAAGCCGTGAAGCTCAGTCGCATCGAATAAGGGTATTCGATGGTGTTGGCTTGTCTCGTGAGGCAAGCCATTGATGAGCCGTTCGGGCAAACGCCACGGCTTCAGCTCATCACGCTTCACAGTGGAACCTCTCTCGGTACCACGGCTCCCAGAATGACGACGGGTCACGCCATCGTCATCACGCTCGTGTGAAGAGGCACGAGTCGGCGGTGGTAAGGAGTAGTATGCCTCACCACCCTGATCATCATCATCACTGCCGAACAGACTGTGACGCATCTTACGAGTCCGTTCGTTTGTCAGTGGCCTTGGCGAATACTGAGGCGTCGCCGGTGATCGATACGCCTCTGGAGCATTGCCCGAGTCAGACACGTCTGACTCGCCAGAGTAGATGACCTCAATGTCGGGGTCATCATGCGCACGCGGTGTGGTACCGTGTGCACCTGCAGTACCTGTTGATGCAGGCGGATAAGGAGCAGCAGACGACGAATCGTCTGCCGGAGAGGCTTCCACAGCACCGGGCTGTGCGGATCTTGAGTCACCTCGCATAGACATGTTAACTATTCGAGGTCGGGTGGAAGGTGAATGGAATGGACCAACAAGTGCTCCCTGTCCCAATGGTGCCCAACGGGTGGCCGCCATATTTTTGATAGTCACACGGTGACTATCAGTTAAGGGGGGTGATGTAACGAAGCAGCCCGTTACATGGAAATTGTCATTTGAGAGATAATGACAATAAAGAATATTATGTTGAATATTCTTTGAACAATATCACCAAAGTGGTGATATTGAAGGGTCGACCAAAGCGTCTGCTCATTGGTTGATATCTTGATGATATCAACCCACCAATCACCGCAAGACGCGCGCAATGAGTGGTGAGTAGACTTCGTCATACATTCAGTTAGATTAGTATAATTAAGTCAAGTCAAACAGAGAGACAGTGGATTAAAGACTTAATTATATTAATATACCAGTTCTACTTTTACCTTATCTACGCTTCCTCGTTTGCCTCGTGTACATCTGTCGGGCGCACCGAAACCCTTGCGTTAAGTTCACGCAAGGGTGTGCCCCGTTGAACTAGGAGTAACTTGTAATGCCGCAAGGGTTATCAAATGCCCCGGCTACATTTAATCGTGTTTTGACACAATTGTTCAGACCTCACAGAGGTTACGCACAGACGTACTTTGATGACATCTTTGTCCATAGTCGTGCTATGAACGGTCGGTCAGATGTGAAAATCACATTGACCATTCACGAGCGGTGCTGGAGTGCATGCGCACGAATAAGCTGAACGCCAACGCGTCTAAGTGTATCTTTGGTGCAGAAGAGATTCCCTTTTTATGATGCTTTATTGGTAAGCGAGGTCTTCGGGGATCCCACAAAGGTAAAATCCATAGTTGATTGGCCGATTCCGAAGAACCAAAATGACTTACATAAGTGTCTTGGCCTTGCCAATTACTTGCACAAGTACAGTGCGAATTACGCAGACATGGCCCGGCTATTATCTAATCTCCTTTAAACTAATGTGAAATGGTGATGGACTTGCACCAAGCATGATGTTTTTAAAGCAGTAAAGGAGAGTCTCCTTCATGCGCCAATCTTGGCTTTTCCTGATCAATCTTTCAGTGTCGTCTGTGACGCATCTGACTTTGCCATAGGCAGTGCCATGTTACAGACAGATTTGGATGGACGGGAACGCTTCATTGCGTTTGAGTCCCGGCAGCTGAAGGCTGCAGAAAAGAACTATCCTGCTCATGACAAATAGACACTCAAAATGAAGTATGCTGTCGTCAAATTCAGAGTTATTCTTCTTGGCTCTAAGCCGTTCGTGATCTATACAGATCATGCGTCACTACGCACTGCGACCCAGTCGCCTCACCTCTCTCAGAGAATGGCTCGTTGAAATTCCTTCTTTGATGAGTACAACTTCAAGGTGAAGTGTAAGCCGGGCAAGCAGAATGCTTTAACTGATGCGTTTTAACGCAGGCCTGACTATGAGCTTCATCATGTTACGACTCTGTCGTCGTCGGTCACTGACCTAATCCATACGGCATATGCCAAGGGTGAACACTGTGTCGCTCTGCTACGTGCTCTAGGGAGCGAGGAGTCTAAGAACTCAGACATAGAATTGTCGGCACGATTACGTGCAAGGCTACATCGATATTCCATCGATCAAGGCCTGTTGTGCTATAGCACGGATATGGAGAATACCCCTCCCATCATTATCCCTCATGATGAGGAGTTGAAGTATCGGATCTTCTATGAGGCACATAATACATCATTAAGTGGTCATCTCGGTTGTGAGAAGACTTACGGCTCAGTTAGCCAATTCTATTGGTGACCCAAACTATACAAATGGGTGAGCACATATGTGCGTACGTGTGAAATGTGTCAACGGGTAAAACCCTCGCCTCACGCGGCCGCGCCGATGGCTAGTTTTCATGTACCTGTGGTGAAGCGACTATGGAAATCGCTATAGAGGAACTGATCGCACTCCTGTTTTGTCTGAGCCAGTTAACGGTTGGCGGCCCGGTCCCACATCTGGTCAGATCGCTTCCACTGGACAGTCAGACTAAAATGGATACCAGATCGGGCGGGTTGGGACCTGCGATCTTGCATCAAGGTATGAGGCGGAAGGTAACGTTGGCGATCAGTCGAACAAGAAGAGAACCGCGATCAGCAAGGCAATCGCAATCAAGGAGGCGATCGAGATCGTAATTAGTGATCGAGATCGTGATCAGTGATCAGGTACGCGATCGATATCAAGTATGTGATCACGATCAGGTTGGTGTGGAGCACACCATGAGATCCGCGATCAGCAAGGCGATCACGATCAGGAAGCGATCGAGATCGTGATCAGTGATCAGGTATGTGATCGCGATCCGACAAGTATATCAGGTGTGGGCCACGCAAGTACAAGATCGCTACCGTCTAGAGAGAGCGATATGTGGCAAACGATGTCCGAGATATGGGGAATGGGATAGGGTTATTGGGTTTGATTGGTTAACATTAAACAGAGTTCAATTTGCTTCAAAGTACACGTGTCGACTTCTCCTCCGGGTGGATCATTGGCCACCCGACGCCAAGGAAAGGTTTACATACTTTAATCAAGTGATATCCCTGGGCTGTTTGGCCAGGGATCAGGATCTCTCAAACAACATCCCAACTGCGACTGGACGCAGGTAACCCATTGTGGTTGAAGACTCAAGATCTCGAGACGGCTCAAGTGGTCAGAAGACTCGCGAATCAAGGTCTACTTAGTATACAAGGCAATCTGTTATAGATCAGGGTGACTCATATCGAGCACCCTACAAGTATACAATTAATTTAGTGAATAATTCAACAACGTCACGCCTACCACGATCGCGGTGTGAAGATTTCCACACCGTGATCGAACCTCGACCACATCGCAAACACGGTCATATTTTCCATTGACACGAGTCCACCTGGACGAGTGCAACCCGCCCCACCGACGGGTCCACAAGGTGAGGAAGGCTATCAAGAACACGAAATTGGAGTACTCCCTCCGTTAGTCGGTCGTCCGGGCGCCAGTGGAGACTTGGGATCGACTCCACAAAAGAGCGATTACCCCTTCACTATAATGGTGCACGTGCCCGGATCTTCTGGTGACTCGGGATTTCACCGTAAGTCTCTGAGTGAAGATGTGAAGATAACTACTAATCCTGGGATGGAAGCGTCGAAGTTCAAGGAATCGCCACAGACGCGTGAGTCTGAAAGATTCCCTGTTCATTAGAGTTCTAAAAAGGGCCTAATGACAAGAAAATAAAAGAGGAAAATAGATCGCTTATTTTGGAAGAAAGCCCTCGACTCCCTCCTGAGGTCCCTTCAGAAACCATTGCGGATCATGCTACAAAGCATGATTCGCAGGGTGAAAACCCATCGGTTAAAACCGAGCAAAAGTTGCCCAAAGTCACACCCGCGATCTCGAGAAAAGATCAATCGAGGACCGTAAGGGTGATAGAAACAAAGATAGAGCCCGATCATCGTGATCGAGTTGAGAACAAGATGCCGAAGCCATTCAAGTTCGTGGAAGACGATATCAAGATGGAAGGGTGGCTATATGAAGAACTGGCCATGATGTACGAGTGGGAGATGTTTAATAACCTACTATCAAGCGACCCAGTACTCCAAGTGCTGAAGCCAGAACTGATAGACGAGATTCAATGTCCGGTATCGACCCTGGCAAGTGCATCGAACATGCTGGAAGAGATCTATGGGATCATGCGACTTTTTCAAGAAGCTGTATTCGTGGCGGAGATGATCGATATGAAAAGGTTGTTGGATTTTGATCAAGGTCGACTTACCTGCGCATGTCGATCGTTGTACTAGAAGCTGATTCCTTTCACAGGCAAAGCCAAGATTGAAGATCAAGCGAGTACCACGATCGCGAACATGACGAAAGAATGCCACACCGTATCTTCGCAGTATTCCTTGGTGGAATCCGAGATCGACTCAGACGATTCGATCGGCATTTAACGGATGTCACTAGGTCCCAGTGTTTCTGCTCATCTGCATGATCGCGCCAAAGGAATCAGGGCTGAGCCGCGATCGGCAGCTATAAGCGCCACCGGAGATGCCGCAGTGGCCTTCCAAGGACATCTGCTGTTCTACATTGACAACGCTATTGAGCAATTCTAACAGAGGCAGCGGGGTCAAGCCTGTCAAGCGATCTATCCAAGTCAAGCGATCAAGATGCCAAGAGATGGAGAGACATACTTAACGGATGTGGAGATGGAGTCGGTCGGATTGCGTCAAGGTCAATCAGACTTTGGTGATCCTGGAGTACATACCCCGTACGAATCGTAGCGGAAAGACCCGAGGCGGTCATTAACGGCGCCACCAGAAGTGTCAATGAATAAAGCGCCGTCTCCCCAGCGTATCCGTTTCTCGATGATCGGCGAGATGAAGGATCTCAATGGCAGAGACAGAGACGAAGATCGCGCCAGAAGCTCGATCAGCAAGGTAAAGCCGGAGCTCCTAAGGGCCCAATTACCAGATGTAGATAAATGACTGGTGATCAGTAATCTACTGACGGGACCGGCACAAAATTGGCATAGTCAATTGAGTCGAACTACTCGTCGCACGTTAAAAGATCTGGTGGAAGGTTTCATGGTACAATATGGAGAACATGGTGTATCGAATGCCAGACAGTATTACCACGCGCACCAACGACCGGATAAAACCCTGCTGGAATATTTACACCTATTGAATGGGGCAGCGATCCGAGCCAAGATCGCGATTCGACAAGGAAGACACGCAACGTGGCGTGAACATGTGAAAAATTTAATTTCTACGCTGGAAGATCGCGATTTAGCGAAACAGTTGACTCTACTGCGATTGTCGGACGTCGACGACATGGAAGAAACGTTGCGTGCGCATCAGCAGATGGAAAACCGGTACACGAAGGCGTTGATGGGATCGGAAAAGTTTCATAAGCGATCAAAAGTAAATGATGATCAGGTGCCGTCAAGTTCAACCCGACCTGTACGAGCGATCGGGGTGGAAAGCGAGAGCAGCAGTTCGGAGTCGGGTTCAAGCAGATCGGAAGAGGACGTGGAAGGGCGCAGATTTTGTGCAACTACCGTCCCCACTCGAGTGCAATCAAAACAAGATTATCGAATGCCGCATGAAGAATCTGATCGGGAGAAATTACACGATCACGGAGAACGATAAAAACGGTGCACTCACTGTGGATCGATGAAGCATAATAATCGTGGCTGCTGGAAGCGATTGACTTGCCAGAAGTGCGGCCGTAAAGGAAATTTATCGGACAAGTGTTTTTACGCGTATGTAGCTTGTGAAAAAGTGCATGAGAGTGGCAATTGCCCTTTGGAAATGCTCTACAATCTGATGCGCAAATAATATGTGCCTTCCAAGCACGCAGGAATGTTTCCGTCCGAGGCGGTGGAAATGTTAAACTAGGACGCTCGCCAGGATGAAATTTGGTACGAGCCGAGCGTTCTAGGCTCTTCATATATGCATTTGTTGTGAAACAAGTGAAGGATCAAGAAGTTAATGATCAGGCCGCGCCGATCGCTAAGATACAAATTGATTCAACTTGTGTCCCGGCGATTTCAAGTGTGCAACGAATTGATAAATACACCCGATAAGCCGTGAAGATGGAGCTCGATCTCGCACTAGGGGAATCTATTGGATATTGGAAATATCATACCCCTGGAAAGTGGATCAAGCAAGCTAAAGCGGTTGGCAAGATCAATAATGAGAAGGCCAATATGCTGTTTACTTCCGGTGCTGAAGTGTCAATCATCGACACCACCTTTGTCGCAAGTTATGGTGAATGATCGACGAAAGCCAGACTCAAAAATGTGTCGGCATAGGGGAAAACGCATACAGGACAATTGGGCGCACGAAGATCAAGATTACATTGGACGGCTCACTAGTATATTATTTCGACGTATGGGTCGGTGATCAAGTCGGACAAGAGGCTATACTGGGTACGTATTTCATGGTTCCGGCGGGGATTCGCTTGGATCTAGCGGAATTAACGATATGTCTACCCGATGAAGTCCACATTGGTCTAGCGGGGCGTAAGCCATTTGAAAGATCGACCATCCAAGCGATCAACCTGGATGATCAACACGTGGTGATACCGGCCGGCAAACCAACAGAAGTAAGAATAGGTATCGCTCCGCCAAGAGCTTAACTGTGGGTAAGACGAGACGTGGAGTGGGTACCAACTGTGACTACCGGGCCTGGCAGGATCAACTATTTACAGCTCAAAATCCTATGTGATCGCGAGGTGATTTTACGCTGGGGAACTCCATTAGGGCTGTGGATGGTAGCGGACACGATACCCCGATTGCAGGGGTACGTGTCTGTGGGGATGCGACGTTATAACGAGTGGCAGACATAAGCGTTCGAGAATACAACTGATCGAGAAGAAGTCGCACCCGCAACGTATGACCGGCCATTGGGTGATCAGCGATCATATCCTACGCCGAGAAAGATTTTTAACGCCAAGAAGTGAAGACAGAAAAAGAGGCGAATGACTGCAGTGCTGACAAGTTACAAACTGATCAAAAAGTGATCGACGAAGATTTGATGCACTACATAGACGAGAGTGAAAGCAATGATCGCGCTATGAAGAGTGATCAAAGATCGATCAAGGTACTTGTGACGAAACATAAAATGACGAGACGCAAGACGATGAGCGTGTGCAAACCATGTCAAAAGAATCTAGCAGAGGGGTGACGCCGACCGTACCAGGAGGATCGATTGCGAGGAGACTGATCAGGGCAGAGACGATCCATCGATCAGCCATACGCGATCTCTACCATGGATGGTGATGGACAAAAACAGTCCAGAAATCAGTCTGACGAGATCGCAAGGGACACAGAAGAGCGGTGTATGCAACCCGGGGAAGATGTTTATTTACCAACGAAAGTTTCTTCGTCGATCTCTACGACCCAAGGGTGCAGAAGGGGTGATCAGTCACAAGATCGGTATGAGGAGTCAAGCCCTGAAGTAAAGATGGTCGACGCAAAAGATATTGGGCGAGGTATCAGCGATTTGCTGCAAGAAGAGTCCCGCTGTCAGACAGAAGGGAGTGTGACCAGAGATTGTGAGTTACAGGAAAAGTCCGATCGACTGATGAAACGAAATGACGTCGTGGCGATCGGGGAAGAAAAGGCGGGGGTGGAATGGCTTACCGAATCGACGTATCGTAACGAAAGTGGAGATGTGTACGCCGAGGAGGTCGATCAGCACATGGCAGTCCTACCAGAAGAAGTTATACCTGCGGCCGAGATATCTTAAGAGGACATTCAAGTGGGTGACCCAGAAGAGCCACTGTCGAGTGATCAAGAGAAGTTGTGACAACTAATATGGGCGAATCGCCATCTGCTAATCGGCAAAGGTAATGCCCTACCCCATGCGGCTCGTGGAGCGGTCTGTGATATTGCTGTCGGAGGCGCTAACCCGATCGCACAGAGGGCGCGACCGGTCGCTCCCAAATTTTGCGCAAGCGAGCTGATCTGATCAAGGGACTATTGACGGCGCAGATAATTTGCCCGTCCATTTTTCCGTGGGCATCACCGATCGTGGTGATTATAAAAAGAATGGAGAAGATATTCGATTAGGCATCGACTATAGACGCGTTAATGAGCTGACGAGATTGATGGTTTACCCCATGCCTTTGATCAGCGACTTGCTGCAGGATATGGATAAAGCCATGTGGTACTTGTAACGGGGCACAC
>CANTFL010000668.1:0-25244 GCA_947650285.1 Hyaloperonospora brassicae
CCCAAGCGTTGTCACTAATATGGGGGCTAGGAAGAAGACCAAGAAGACGTGGAAACGGGCTGCACACGACACGTGCGGCGCGTTGAAGCGTGCGCAGGCAGTAGAAATGCAGCAGGAGTCAAGATCGAGCGTTGGCGTCGTGAATGCTGCTTTCGAACAAGATCTGAATAACTACAGTAAATTCATGCGCAGCAACAATCGCGACGGATAGATCAAGGTCATGAAAAAGGAGTAGATGTACTACAACAGAATATGGCAGGTGGTCAAGCGTGCGCCTGGATCAATCGCCTTGCATATTAAGTAGGTATTTAAAACCAATTACGCGCAGGGCAAGGTTGCACGGCTAAAAGCGCGTCTCGTTGCTTGCGGCAACGAACATTTGCTGGAAGTCGAGTACAGCCTCACGTTCGCCATAGTCATGGACCTGTCCATCGTACATATCATACTGGAGCTTGCTGCTACATGGGGGGTGTCTGCCAAACACGGATACCTTCCCAACGCGTATGTAAAATCAGACAAGGAGGGGCACCTACACGTTTTGTTGAAACAAACGAACGAATAACAAAAAAACTTGTATTCGGACGCGTGACAGACGCGTTTCGGCCCCCCGCCGGGGGCCTCCTCAGTGGCTTACCTATCACAAAGTGAGCTACCTCAGTGCTGAGGCCTCTGCCACATCCACACGTTTACCTATGCTAAGAATCTTCTAGAAATAACTCACCTATAGACTAAACCAGCACTACCTTAAAGCCTAACGGCGTAACCTCAGTACCCGGCTACATCCGAAATGCTAACTTCCAACATGTTTATTTACATGTGCCACGCGGGATGAGTATTTCAGAATATCCATGCGTGAACAAGGGTAAAAGAGTAAGGAGAAACTTGTCCTGGGGTTCCGAAAGAGTCTTTACGGGCTGAAGCAGGCCGGCCTATTATGGAGCCAGCAGATACACCATCGCCTTGTCGAGGCAGTATTCAAGCGATGCAAAATTGATGTGTGTTTCAATTGGAATCAAGAAGATGGAGACCTCGTCGTCGTAGGAATTTATGTGGACGGCCTTTTAGCGACCGAAACGAGCGCAGCTAAATTCGACCGACTCTTCGAAAATCTCTTATCACTATTGATAATCGATCTCGGACAAGTCAGAAAATTATTGGGCATGCATAATGAGCTAAATGGTAAATGCGGATGCACCTTGGACCAGGAAGAGGAGATGGTTTGTCTACTACGGGCCAACGGACTAGCAGAATCAATTTAGACGCGCGCACTGATCGGTGATGATTGTTACGATACACAACCGGACGACGTGAAATTGCTCGGATCAACAAGCACGGTCAGTGTCTTAACAGATCACAACTTTCAATCGCTTGTCGGTACTTTGATCTGGATTGCGCTCTGTAAGCGACCTGATATCGCATTCGCGGTACACAAGGCTACGCGACAGAAACACGCGCCGCGTCTACTGGATTGGAAACTTGCTAAATGGATTACATGATATTTGAAGGTTACAGCATGTATGAAAATCAAAATGACGCCGGATCGAGAACGCTCTCGAGAATTAGAATTAGAAGCGTTTAATAACTCCGGCTTTGCGGGTGAAAAGGTTGAAAGGAAGTCAATGACTGGCGGCTTGCTGCGTTTGCTCAGGATGGCAGTGAGTTGGGGATCTCGCAAACAGGGTAGAGTGTCTCTTCCGACAATGAAAGTGGAGTTCATCGCTGCATCGAGATGGCGCGCAAAATGCTCGTAATGCGTGAGATGCTCCGCGAGGTTGACTTGGCACCATCGCTGCCAATGAAGCTTTGTAACGGGGTTACACAACATGTGTGGTTTACGCAGCATGTGTGGTTTAAATAACATGTGCGGGTTACACAAGGGACGGAGTCCCACTGAAGACAATATTAGGACACCATATCAGTTGTTGGGGGCTGACGTGTGTCAGCCACCAAAATACGAGGTCTTTTACGAGGTATCAATTCGAACATTAGTGTATAGAATAAGTACGTTTAGACTGAGGTGTTCTTTTCGATAAAACAAATAAAGTTCAGTTTTCCTTTTGATTTGTCAAGACACGTGCCTTCCTAAAGGCGTCTTAGATCGTCAAAATTTTATCAACGCCTTGTCAATGTAGATAATCTTGAGCACTCTATGTTGTGATTCTTGAATTGTTTGGTCCCCTGGAACAGGGACTGTAAGCGCTTTGAGCTGGTTGACTCTCTGAGTCTAGTTTTTTGAACTAAGATGCTTATATATTGTTAAAGTAGTCCTCTGACTTAAGGAGCTGTGTAGCTCCGCTACACTTGGTAGCACTCGTAGTCAATCTACGCCTGAGTCGTTACGACTGATCCTTTGTGACGATGGATCAATCTAAACCTCTATCGGAGGCTCAAAAGGTAGCGTTGGTAAGCTGACCGCGGCCGTAGGCCCACACTATGTGGAGTTCCTCGCTGCGCAAGATCTCGAAATGCTAAATGCACCTGTCAAGACCTTCTTGAAGTATGGAACAACCCGTTTAGAGATGATTCAAAACAAGTAGCGGCGGCTATGCCAATACACTTTGTGGCAATTCCAGACGAAGAGGCTAAGCCTCGTCGCCTTAGGGTGGGCGTTAAACACTACTCCGGTAAGGAGGGGATATATCCCATCGTCTGGGTCCGTATGATCTATATCATCATGAGATCTAGCCATATCTCACCTGGGTCCAACGAGTTTTGCTGGCTATCTCTAAGCTTGATGTGAGAGCTAGGGAGTGGGCCCTGACGTGTGGAACGTCTGTTGACTTGGCATTTTCCACATGAGAATCGCTCAGGTCAGACAATTTGCGAGTTTTCTCGCCGCCCAATCAGGCTTATCGTGTGCGTTCATGCTTTTTATCTACCCGTCAGGGTAAGAACGTTTCAACGGACTATGTCCAGGAGTTGAAAACGCTTATGGATGCTATGCAGTCCACCCCTCTCCCTGAGACAGTCTATGTGACTGCATTCATGGAAGGTCTCCACACTGGCGCGGCTGGAACCTAAATCTTTCGGGTCCATCCCTCGATTTTTGAAGAGGCTGTGAGAATCTCTCAACATACTGAGCACAACTTTAAATCGTCCAGACTTAGTTGGAACCGTTACAGCCCAAGATTTGCGAGGGCAGCCTCAATGAGTAATTCGGATTTTGCAAGCCTGAACCAATGGAATTCATCAATTCTGAAGGTGAAGGTGAAGGTGAGCTTCAGCTTGCGGAGCAAACAATATAAAGTGCGACGGTGTTACACGTGCGAAAGCACTAAACACTTGCGTACCATATGTTCTTTGCGCAAGCAGACGCCAGACTCCCATTAGTCGAAACCCCGGCCCCAACCAGAAGTCTGGTATGGTACGGGGAAACGTCGATACCCAGTAGGCTCGGGGGAGGCTCTACTGAGGTCAGAAATAGGCTCTGTTACTTCTCTAAGGGGTGGAGTAGAGCAGAACTTATCCCCAAAGGACTCTGTACCCGTCATCACAGAGCGGGGATACAAGCCGGGCTTGTTATTCGCAGAGGCGGAAATGAAATGCTTTGATAAGAATTGGTCGATTTTGATCGATTTCGTAGCATCATGAAATTATGATCGACGTTGTTCCCTTAGGGAATCAGCAATACGCTGAAGCGCTCAAAGCGCATGAGGCTGATTCAAACAACGTTCATTTAGCGGCAGGTGGTTGCGTCACTGTGCCTAAAGTTCCGTTCGAATTAGGCGTGAAGTTTTTGGACTTTGACAGCACGGAATGCTGTCTTTTCCTTGACTTATATTCGAGATCTCATCCTAGGTATGGCCTGGCTCGAACGGCATGAGCCATGGATTAATTTGAGGTCTTAGACCTTGGGCTCAACGCGCAATGTTCCTATCGAAGCTTTGGAAATTCATGAAACCCACCTTTTGACTAGGCAACAAAAGCATTATTGGCGCGAGTCATTGACGGAATATGTCAATGTGCAGGACATTGGTATGTCCAATTTATTTATCCCAATGTCCATGACCTGAATTATGAGCGTAATTTGTTCACTGTAAGTGACACACTACGCACTCTGTTGAGTGATACGCGTTGTGATAACTAGTTAGTGCATACTTAAGGCATGGCGGCTTATGGCCGAGTCATCACGTATGTAATTCCTATGATGCTTGTGGGGTGGCACGTAAAAATCGACCGAGTGAGGGCGGCCGCAATGACACCTCACTAATTGTCGATGTTGACATTGTTGGCGAAATGCCGAAGCATTTCTGGGCTAGGGCCACATAATGCACGTGAAGTAATACGTTTAGAACAACTGGGTGGATTGTTCGAGTTCAGGAACCCTACAAGAGATGTCGGTCAAGACATGAGCTCTCGTATTGAGCTGTCTAAGATACAGAGCGGCCACGGAGAGCGCATTTTCCTGGTATCGAAAAGATGTAAGGATTCTTTTAAAGAGACAATCCCGGCGTCGAGTGGCAACTGTTATCCGCCAAACGTCCAAAACGTCACTTAGTGATAATAGTACAAATACTCTCTATACACTTGTCAACGGAGTGACTGGTCATGTTGATGGCAAAATATGTCTTGAGGCTCTTCCATCCATTGGATGCTCTATTTGAGCTAGCCGAAATGTCTGATGGTGAGTTCAGCCAGAACCTAGAAGGCAGGATGTTTATCTGATTTAGTGGTCATTCAATCATATTTTGATTTGATCTCATCCTCTTTATTGTATGAATCATTCCTATGAGGATACCGAAGCAACTTTATGTGCGCGTAGGATTAACTTGATCCTTAAGGATCATTTTGATCCGTGTCTATCCTTCTGGTAAATTAGTTTCAGGACGTGTTGTGTCACGACCCATCCTCTGTATTACCTCCTGATAGAAGTGGTCGTCATGATATTGACTTGGTTCATGGAGCCAAATACTGCGTAACACGACAGTGGCCAATACCGACAAAAGATGTGACGTCATTGACGACTTCTTTCGTGCAAATTACGCGGCGGGAAAGGTATGTGAGAATCAAATCTCCCCAGTCCACACCGGTATTTTGTGTCCGAAATCCTAATGGAAAGTGGCGCATTGTGCATGCTTACAATAAGCTTAATGCGGCCACCATTCCGTCTCTGACACCGATCCCTAGAAAAGATGTTCTTCAGAACAAGATGGTGGGATGTACAATGTATAGTGCGCTCGACTTAATCGATGGTTATTACTTTTGCTCATGCGAGAGACCGATATTCCGCTGACAGAGCTCAGTACTCGGAGAGGTATGCTCCGGGAGTGGCTCGTTATGACACAGGGATTGTCAAATGACCCAGCTACATTCAATCGTTTTGTCACGCAAGCTTTTTTGACCTCATTGAGGTTATGCACAGGCATAATTTGATGACATCGTTGTCCATAGTCGTGCTATGAACGGTCGGTCAGATGTGGATAATCATGTTGACCTTTTACGAGCGGTGTTTGAGTGGATGCGCACAAAAACGTTGTATGCCAACGCCTCTGACGTGCATCTTTGGTGCAAAAGAGATTACCTTTTTAGATTGCTTCATTGGGAAGCAGGCCTTCGATCGGATCCCGCTAAGTTGGAATCCATAGTGATTGGACGGTTCCAAAGAACCAAAAGAACTCACGTAAGTGGCTTGTCCTTGCTTATTACTTACACAAGCACAGTGCTAGTTACGCGGATATGGCTCGGCCATTATCCAGTCCTTCTAAGAACGATGTGGAATGGTGCTGGACTAGTACCGAGCATTATGCTCTTTTATGTACTTATCTTATCTTTGCCCTGTCACGATCGGCCTTTTAGTGTTGTCTGTGACGCATCTGACTTTGCCATTGGCAGTGCTCTGTTACAAATAGATGCTCAGGGACCGGAACGCGTCATTGTGTTAAAGTCTGGACAGTTTAAAGGTGCTGAGAAAAACTACCCAGTTCATGGCAAAGAGCTACTTGCAACGGAGTATGCTCTCGTCAAATTCATAGTCCGTCTGCTTGTCTCGAAGCCTTTTGCGATCTACACCGATCATGCTTCAATGCGCACTGTAACCCAGTCGCCTCACCGCTTTCAGAGAATGTCTCGTTGGCTCTCATTTTTTGCCGAATAAAAAATTTGAAGTGAAATTTATGCCGGGAAAGCAGAATGCGTCAGCTAATGCGTTGTCACGCAGGCCTGACTATGAGCTTGCTCATGTTACGACTCTGTCGTCGTCAGTCACTGACCTCACTCTGTGCCGCATACGCCAACGATGAACACTGTGTAGCTCTGCTACGTGCTCTTGGGGGCGACGAGTTTAAGGGCTTAGACATCGATTTGTCGGCGTGCTTACGTGCGAGGCTGCATCGATGTTCCATCGATCAAGGCCTTTCGTGCTATATCACAGACGTTGAGGAGACTCCTCGTGTCGTTGTCCCACATTATGAGGAGTTATAGTATCGGATCCTTCATGAGGCACACGATACTGCGTTCAGCGGCTATCTCAGTTGTGAGAAGACCCATGGCTCTGTAATCCAAGCGCATTGGTGGCCCAAACTCTAAAAATGGGCTAGCACATATGTGCGTACGTGCGAAACGTGTCAACGGTATAAACCCTCAGCTCACGCGGAGGCGCCGCCAGATAGTTTGCCTGTACCCTCTAAGTGTTGGGAGTCCATCGGCATGTATTTCCTGTTTGGTTTACCGAAAGATTCGTATAGCAACACGAGTTATTGCGGTCTTTGTTGACCGTTTGATCAAGATGGCTCACTTGAAGGCTGTGCCAGCATACCATTGATGGTGAAGGTACAGCTACGCTTTTTATTTATCGAGTGTTTCGACAACACGGTTTTCCTGTGGCAATTGTTTTGGATCGAGACCCTCGATTCACTAGGAAGTCTTGGAGGTTCGTCTTCCAGGTGCTAGGTAGACGATTGGAAATGTTGTACAGCGGATCGTCCGCAGACCGATGATCAGACCCAGCGGGTGAATCGCGCTATCGGTGACATCTTGCGCAGTGTTTGCGCTAGTACACCAAAACGTTAAGTTCGATGCTCCCTGTCGTTGAGTTTGCGTTGAAGAACGCCGTTCATGCCTCTACAAGCTACACTTCGTTTCATGTGAACTACCTCACGCACGATATTGTTCCTTTAACGCTACCACTGCGTGGTACAGGGCAGGGTGGGGAAAAATGGCCGATCGGTTTGCTGGAAATCGGCCATGCTGCTGTTCCCAAACGGGTAAGCAACTTACTCGCAACGCGATTGAATGTCTTACGACATGCGTGACGCACTGGCTAATATCCAAGACAAACAGAAGAACAAGCTGATGCTAAAGGCAGATGTTGCATTGAGCTTAATGAAGTCGGAGACCGAGTTCAACTCAATGCTAAAAACCTACCTACAAATGTAGTATTCGCTGTATTCAAGACAAAGCTGTGTCCGGGCTTCATTGGACCATTCACGGTAGTCGCGAAGAAGGGACTTGTGTATACTCTCAGCTTCTCGCGCAAACTTCGCACACACCCTGTGTTCTACGCTGTCTTACTTAAGCCGTATCGAGATCCGTCCCACGTGAACTTGGAGGCGCTTGCGCCGCTACATTTGGCCTTGTCATCGGCTGCTAAGTCCGAACCAGGATGTCAAGATGAGTCTCCATCCAAGTTAGACCCGATTCCAATGCGTTAACGCGAGTTTGCGTCGCTTCGAGTTCACTCTGGGTCTTACCCAAGGTCTCACGGAGACAATTCATTTCGAGAAGTAGCTTCTCATGCTTAACCTTGGGTACACCGACCACCACCGACGTTTCTCGATTAGCAAGGGAACTGCAAGTGCTATGTGAAGAGAATCCTTGGTCTATGTCGCCATCATGGTCAATACCAGTATCTGGTGAAGTGGCGTGGGTATCCGGAGTCGGAAAACTCATGGGAGTATGAGATACGCATTCGGCAGGATTGCCCATACACCGTTGATGTCTTCGATCATCGTGGCCAGGGTCGCCACGCGACCGAGGACGCTTCTCACCAATAGTGATTTGAGGCAGCGGGTTGCTCCGCACCACATGTTCGGAACCCGCGGCTACCAAATATATTATAGCATAGCGTGAGCAATTACGCAAGTGACCTCTGACCTTGAGCTTAGCGTATTCTTACCGAAGCTTTCGGTTATGACGAATGTCAGCCACATCGGCACTTGCTCTCAGAGACTGCTCAGGTGTTGTTTGCGATACACCCAGCGAATGAACTGGTTGTCCTCCTCATCAGGCAGCTCACCGGCGACCAATAGTATGGGCACGCCCTTAATCGGTCGAACTGGGATTCCACGAGCTAGGCTCTCAAGATGTGCCTTGTATTGACCTTGTGTGGTCAAGAAGGGTTCGAGATATCTTTCGTGCAGTACCTGGCGGAAATGTAATCTCCTTAGTCGACATAGAGCCTGGGGCGATGGCCCATGTAGAAAGGATACGCTATACTGTTTGACAGAGACGTTCCTCCACGTCAGAAGTTGTAAACACATAGCCGCTACGGCCTTGGAGGACCATTTCCGTCTGGAAGCGACGAAAAGCACTCTCCTCTCACTGAAGAATCAGCTCTTGCTTCTCGTCGAGCTGGGTTGGTGATGGTGTTCTCACCTGCATCTGTTGCATGATGGTGCGCCGCTGGCGCGTTGGTTGCACCACGTTCGACGAATGGATTGGGTGCTGAAAGAGGTCGTACCTCAGGCACAGATGGGCTAGTACATCGTCCTTTCGTCGCCATGGAAATTGGTATCGCTACCATAGTCCACCTCCTGATCGAGATCTAGGTAGTAGGAAAGATTATGATACTCCTGGGGTGGCTATGCCATGGTGTTTAATGTTTTGGCAAAACCTGAGGTTGAAGCGCACGCTCACCGTCCTCTGCGAGAAAAGAATTCGTTTGACGTTTTCTTGTAACGTCAGTCTAGTGAGGGAGGTGTAACGGGGTTACACAACATGTGTGGTTTACGCAGCATGTGTGGTTTAAATAACATGTGCGGGTTACACAAGGGACGGAGTCCCACTGAAGACAATATTAGGACACCATATCAGTTGTTGGGGGCTGACGTGTGTCAGCCACCAAAATACGAGATCTTTTACGAGGTATCGAATTCGAACATTAGTGTCTAGAATAAGTACGTTTAGTCTGAGGTGTTCTTTTCGATAAAACAAATAAAGTTCAGTTTTCCTTTTGATTTGTCAAGACACGTGCCTTCCTAAAGGCGTCTTAGATCGTCAAAAGTTTATCAACACCTTGTCAATGTAGATACTCTTGAGCACTCTATGTTGTGATTCTTGAATTGTTTGGTCCCCTGGAACAGGGACTGTAAGCGCTTTGAGCTGGTTGACTCTCTGAGTCTAGATTTTTGAACTAAGATGCTTATATATTGTTAAAGCTCGTCCTCTGAATCAAGGATCTGTACAGCTCTGCGACAAGCTTTACGTCAACAACCAAGCGGCTATCAGTCAGATTTTGGGCGCAGCAATATCAGTGAAGTCCAAGCATATCGACGTCCGACCCAAGTAATTATGCGGTTTTTTATGCCGCGGTGTGATCCGCTGCATGTTACCTGAGGTCGGAGTTGATGATTGATGACCTGGTGACGAAAGTTCACGATGAAACAAAGCTTGCATCGCTTCGTGGCGTGATGTGCATCGCCTAGATAAAGTCAAAGGAAGGCCAAGGACGCCGCCCTTGAAAGAGTTTAAGGACGAGAAGATAGAAGAGTGGAAAAGAATGGAAGGTGCACTTGAGGAGGAGTGTTGGAAGTTGAGAAATATTAAAGTTGAAGGTGCGATTAGCGCCAGCCACCGTTTCCTGCTTGTATAGTGAATATAAGTAGTTCGTGCTAGCGACCAACCGTTTTTTCCTACATGCATGTATGTCAAGGACCTGCGTACCACATCATGCGCGAGATAGTCATTGTTTGGTGACATGATTGACCGCCACGATGGCCTCTACCAGCCTAAGCGCGGTGCGCTGTCAGCTGCCAACACATAAACCTTCAGAGATCACATGATCATAGTATTCCCTCCAAAGGTAATATATTGCTGTATACGGTCCGCTCAAACAATATTCGCCTTGACTTCTTTTGTGAAAAAGCAAATTTAGGAGCCGACTACAAATACCATTAGATTGTGTCGAGCCATGTACGTTTCTAAGTCCACCATACGAGCATGTACTTATCGTGTCTTTACGTCGTAAATGCACTGTCGTTGCGCGTGTGCAGCAATCGAAAAGCAGAGGACGTAAAATTGTCCCATCTCTCGTGCGAACTTAGTGGACAAAGTTCGTATTCCTGCGACCGCATGAACATTCAGCTAAACCGACTCAAATGAGTCTGGAGGAACTGGTGCTGACGGGCGTCTACGTGGCAGGCGCCGTGTGTATCGTCCTGCTCACTTTGAGCATCAGTTGGCTCGTAGTGTGGAAGTGTGTGCTGTCCAAGATGCCCTTCGTCCAGGAGCTCTTCGACCTGACGCCCGAGAACCCGTCGGCTGTCGACGTCGTCAAGTCCATCTCGTTCCAAGACCGGTATCAAACTTACAAACGGGTGAGTGAGTGGGTACACACAGATTTGTATGCCAAAACCTCTCGAGCAGCAGTGCCAGTTGCAAAGGACTCACATGTACGGAGACACTTCGGTGTCGCCTGTTGTCAATGTGTGTGTGTGTGTGTTTGGATTGCAGAAGCGGCATGCAGCGCGAATTCGCTAGACAGACACAGACACAGTGAGAGAGTGAGAGATGAGCGATGTTCTACTGGCAGCACAGAGGATCGATCGTATACGACGGACATATACCAACTGTGCCGTGCTTTGTGTATCTTCGTCTTTGCTGCAATTCCGTCGCAAGTCGCTCCTTCTCGTGTCTACCCGACAAGCCACTTGCTGCCGGCTTCTTCCTGCCCGTCATTGTGCTACAACGATAAAACACACCAAGTTCAGGTACACTCTTGAACGAGCAGCTGCTACAAGTTGCATGTCACTCGCATTGTGCGACACTTCTGCAGCACCTTTCACGCGTGTGCTGCAAGTGCCATCCTCCCTCTCGTCCAGCGAGACGAGCCTGGTCGAGGAAGCAGCAGACTTCGACAGCCTGAGTTGTCTAGTACGTTGTCGGTGGCTCGTCGCTCTTTCGACGAGTGGCGTCATAGCCGTCTTCTCTCGTCGACAATCAGCTTCGCACTTGTACTGTGCTGCGTCAAGTCCCAACCACGTAGTGCACTTGACGTCGGCATCTCAACTGCAGGCTCAGTGGTATGGCCCCTCCAGAAGCTCCGTCCGGATGCCACATCAGTGGAAGACGTCTGGCTGGATGACCTGAGCTCTCGACATCGTTCGCGTGACAAACTCCAGGACCAGAGAACAACAACAAGCGTGTTGAAGCATTTAAAACTGGGTGCGCATGAGCAGATTGCTCGGATCCATGTGCTGCGTCTGGAAGCCCATCTTCTCGGACGGAGGCACGTCCGGAGCTCTACTGCGACTCTTTGATCTCACCCTTTAGCATACTGAGCCACTCGTTTCTGACGAGAATCGGAGGTAATGCAATCGTTACAGTGCACCCAAGAGCTGCATGCGATCCTTTGCCGATCTCACGGACACGGCATCTCACACAACCATCGACACAAACAGACATAGGTCAATGCTATCCGCCATTGACAATGGTGCTGAGCCGGATGGAGTCTAGAGGTCAGCATGTTCGTAAGTGGATTCCGTCCAATGTGACGCACGATACTGACGCGATCGCTTCTTGATGGGGTTGGCGAGCCACTACAGGTGCGAGTACACAGTCGTTTGTACTAAGGGCAGTCGCCCTTTGTGCTGTAATTCTGCGGTGGACGATACGACGATCGAAGTGTGTGCATTGCATGGAAGAAAGAATTGACGGTCGTCTCCGTCTCGTTCGAGCGGCGCATATTGTCACATCCATATCGTTTCTCTTTGTAGTGCAGTTGATACTGTTTTGCATTGATAGATCGAGCTTTGCGCTGTTCTGCGTGTGAAAGGTCTCGTATTATTTGTCATCGACGATGTGTCGTCGGGACCGACATCCAAAGCGATTCGATGGCACGGCACCACACAGAGTCGTTTGTTCAGAAAGCGACGACGGCAAAGAGTCGTGTAAATCTTCGTGCTTCGCTACATAGCGACAGCTACAGATGTGCCGACGACGTTTCTCCATTCGTTGCTCGCTCTTTTGTATCGTACTACGAGGTGCACAATGACAGCCATAGCCAGAGGTCTGGCTCATGACTGACTATCCGCAGTTGACTACAACGACGTTTACGTTTGCACCTGATACGCGTATCGTCGAGCCGCAAGATGAGGTACACCATGCCACGGCTGGTGTCCAGCGGGGGGGGGCGAAGCGACTGCTTTTCTTTCATCCAGAAGAGATCAACTCGGCCAGTGTGTCGTGCAAGTAAAGCTTGCCGAACACAGCTATCTCGAGAGAAGAGCAGAGGTATTTGACATCTGCGATGTGGTAGCTGAATGAGGCCGTCTCAACGTCTAGGACGAGTGATGATGAATTGGACGTCATACAAGCAGCCAACTGCCGAAAAAAGCTGTGCGATAAGGCTCACCCTCATACCGCACGATCACGTCAAGTGATGAAAGCTTAGTCAACAACTCGAGACCTAAGCGGGTCGCACGTTCGGGTACGGTGTGAAATGTGATGGTACGGATGGACTGCGCCAAGTCTCTGATGCACATAGAGCTTCCAATCGAAAAAGCATTGCTGAGCTGCCATCTGACCTGTCATTTCTCGCTCCAGCAGTTCCGGTCAACCCATCTCTGCATTCCCTATGCATTCAAGAACTGCACATAGCCCGCCCGCCTTCCTCCGGAGCGCAGACAGCACGCACACAGCACAAAGGGTAGTATCAATGTGTGGCGTACGCACACACTGCATGCGATATTCACTTGCGCTCCAGTCGACTTTCAGCACTTCTACTGCGCAGAACACAACAATCGCGACACGCTCGTCTATTCTCGCTCGCATCTTGGATCATCTTGCTCTATGCAGTCTTGATCTTTGACTTGGAGTACGCACGATTGCGCTGTGTGAGCATGTGGCCATACATGACGGGCAGGCCTGGGATGTACAAGACGAGCACCAGGATGACCACCACGTAGAGCGAGATCGAGACGTTGTGCGTGTTGGGCAGCTGGATAGAATAGGCACCCGTGGAGAGAAAGCCGAACGAGCTCACCATGCAAAGCACTTCACCTGATGAACACGAGACAACTCTCTGTGTGAGCTTTGCACGGCACAGCGATGACCTCAAGCCACGCGAATAGACACGCACTACGTTTCTATGAACGGTGCAAACACGAGCACGTACCGAGCACACCCGACGGGTAAAGCAGCATAAAGAGGTGGTAGCGCAGAAAGAAGAGGAAGTTTGGCACTGCGTTGTACAGATTGAGCGCGTAGAACGAGTAGCGCGGCACCTCGACGAGGCCCCAGCTGGCCACCATGAGCGGGAAGCCGAACTGGTAGCGCGATACGGGACATAGCACGTTGATAGCCCAGACGAGCCAGAGCCGAGAACTCACTTGCATGAGAGTCGAGCCCAGTGGCGAGCGCACAAAGCCCACGGCAGCGTGCACGATCTCCATCACGGCCATCGTCTGCACCACTTTGAGCGGCAGGGACACGACGTTCCACGTCGTCTGCGCCACTTGGCTCCAGTCCTGATCGCCAGCTCCGTACGCCTGGAGGACCGTTGCGACCGTCAGGTACAAAACGTACGCCCAGCCAGCGCACGAGACGCCGTTGAAGGTCAGCAGGTACACATTCAGCAACGTGGACTTGGCCATGGCAGTGTAAATGATTCGGGCAGTTGGGACTTCAATGACCGGATACGGTCTTTTCCACGATTTGGTTGGACAGGAGCGAGCGACACCGGTACTTTACCGTCACGAGGCGGTATGGCCGCACTAGCGGCGACATAAGTAGGCGAATGAGCCACTGGAAGACGGACGATACAACAGCGAGAGACGAGGAGACGTCGATATTCGTGCATCTTGTGGTGCAACATGTGCTTAACAGTTCGAGTCTAGCGACAGACCGACTGACCGCCACACATGCTCTAAGGTCGGTAAAAGTCGGGAGACAGGGGCGAAACAAAGCGTGGTGTACTCTAATCCGAGCCGAGGCTCTTACGGATCTGCGCCGTGACCTTGTGCATTTCCGTGTGGGCATTCACTTCCACCAACTTGCCCTGTTCGCGGTAAAAGTCAATCACGGGCTGCGTCTGCTTGTAGAAAGCCTCCAGACGCGAGCTCAGCGTAGCTTCGTTGTCGTCCTTGCGCTGAACCAACGGCTCGCCCGTAATGTCGTCCTTGCCGTCTACTTTAGGCGGAGCAAACTTGACGTGGTAACTGCGGCCACTGCCAAGGTGCACGCGTCGACCGGCAATGCGTTCCACCAGCACCTTGTCCGGCACGTTAAAGCTCACCACAGCATCCACTGCCGTGTTCTCTTCCGTCAACATCTCGTCGAGCTGTAGAGTAGCAGAGCCATAGACACACACACAAAACGAGACACAGCGTCAGCAGCAGCGTGCCCATTGACCTGTTGCGAGCCGACGACTCGTCTCTGTCGCTTCTCGCTGCTCGCACCTTTTTCGCCTGCACGACTGTACGTGGAAACCCGTCCAGAATAAAGCCACGACGGCAGTCAGGACTCTTGATGGCGTCCTTGATGATACCGACGACGATCTCGTCGGTCACGAGCGCGCCCGACTCCATCGCGGCTTTGGCCTTCTTGCCCATATCAGTGCCGGCGGCCACAGCAGCGCGCAAGATGTCGCCGGTAGCCAAGTGGCAAAGACAGTACTCGTCTTTGACCAGCGGCGACTGTGTGCCCTTCCCGCATCCCGGGGGTCCTATCAGAGACAGCAGAAAACCACAACAACGCCCTATTTGTCAATACTGACACCCCACGAAACACTGCGAGTGCCACAAGCTCCGGCTGCTACCAGCACTGCCGCTGCTTCGTCGACTGCGTACCGATGAAGATAGCACGACGCTCTTTCTTGCTCGCGCACTCGATGCGTCTCTGGAGCTCTGACAGCAGCGACGCAGTGGGCACAGCAGCGAGCGACATGGCAATGAGGACCGGGCACGAAGTCGACGCGCTGATAGGGAGAAATTCAGTCTGATCGCTCTGCGCCGCGATGCGCCGCCACGTTTGATAGGTGGGCGGTCGTCTTGTTTCTTATAACAAATACGGGAGGGTCGGTGGTATTCTTACGAGGCGTAAATACGCCGACTCGCGAGTCATTTGTTTTTACAACAACGTCGAGACCCTCACGTCCTTTGGACACGAGCAGCTCCTGTCTCAGTCGCACTCACTTGACACCTCCTTCTCGTCCTTCTTGAGACGGGCAGTGCGCTGCAGCGTGAGCTCTGCGGCCCAGGACTGGACCAGCGGCGTGCGAAACTTGCCACTTGTGCTCTGGAAAAAGCCGTCTAGCGAGATATCGTGGGCTGCGAATGGCACCAATGCACGTACAATACATCGAGCGTTAGCTGTATCTGCAGAAAGCATTGCAGTATTGCAGCGACACTTGTCGACCCACACACGTGTGTGTACCTTTCTCGTAGTCGTCCGCCTGTAGAATCATCTCAAATTTGTCAAAGTCCTACAAGGCCGCCAGAGTGTCGATGGACACGATGTGAGTAGCGAGCGTGGGTAGCATCGAGTCGTGTGACATCTACAGCGCATGTACCTTAACCATTCTCGCCTCCTCAGTAGTTCCCTCTTCGTACTCGTTCCAGAGCGCACGGATCTCGGCGGCCGATGGCGTGTCGCCTAGTGTGTGGCAAATCTCGTCCAGAGCTGCCTGATAGCAGTCAGTGAGCAAACATCATCGGCACCAGGCAAGACATCATGACCATGGTATACCTTCTCCATGCGATGTTTATCTTCTTGAGCGACGCCTATGGACCGATCAGCACAAGAGTGCAAACCACACCATGTCATTGAACAAGTCCCATGAGTCAGCTGAAAAACGGTACTGCTGCCAACAACTTTACCATCGTAAGGCGTGATGTCACCCACTAGTGACTCTGCCAAGTCGTGCACAATGGCCATCTTGATGCACCTGTCCAGTGCAACCGAACCGCAGGACACGTTACCATGACAATCGTGGGGTTTTCAGCAAACAGCAATGAGACATCAGTCGCAGCAACCTGCGCCACGCACTTGGAGCGATTCACAGTCTCATTGGCATCGTCGAGTAGCATACAACACATCCCCATGCGGTACATGTGGTCCGCTACAGACTCAGGTCGCGCCACATTGTTATTTACCCATCCAGTGCGTTTTAACGTCTATCGGTGCAGATCATTCGTCGGTCAGGACATTCATCGGCTCGAGCAGCGGCTTCAGCGGTTTTCAATACAAATGCTCTCGTCCACAGATACAAGAGACTATCAGTGATATAAATCAGCTTTTGGCTTACTTTGAGACGTCCGCAGAGACGAAGGAACTCGATTGCATTGAGGGCCTTCGCTCCCGTCGCCATCGACATGGTGGTGCTGGATATGTAGCCACTGCTGGCTTCGGTATACTGTCGTTGTACCGGCGTTGGCAATACTGGTATGTCGCGTATCCAATCAAAACCGTTCGCAAGCCCTCAAGATGTGGCCGCGACGACAAGCGCGGAGTGACAGCTCTACAGCTGTTCACGTCTCGACGTCTGGCGCTCGCATCTCGTCAGCTCCTGCAGCAGCATCTTCAGCGTCGGTATCTGTACCCTCAGCTGTTTTCGCGTCGCGTAGAAATGACGCGAAGGCTGCAAACACTCGTGTCAAATGCCGTCACGAGGTCAAAAGCGGTGAAGATGACGCTGGGTGGTTAATGCGCGCGCTGGACGCGAAGAAACAGCATGTGGGTTCTGCTTCTATGAAGAAAAAGCGAGTCAAGCGCTTGGATCATGAGGAAGCGGTACAAAAGACGCAGCACGCTTCGAGAAATGGTAAAAAACGAAAGGCGCTGGACTTCGCCATGTCTGTGCAGGAACGACAGCAATTGTGGCGTTCTGGAGCAGCTAAGACGTCTCATAATGAGGGAGCAGATCAAAGCAGGCAACAGGAACGGGAACAGCAGGAGGTGGGCTTCGATCGTGTCTTTCAAGAGGTTTTTGGCGGCAGTCGAAATGCGATCGAAACAGAAGACAAGAGAGATTTTGACACGTCGCTTGGTAGTAGCAACAAAAGACCTACCATGCCGTCACTAGGACCATCCTCGGTGGTCTCAGAGGATGATGAAGACAACGAGCTGATAGTGGAACGGCAAACCAAAGTGAGTGGAGAAAGAAGAGGTGTAGAACTAGAGGAAGACGAAGGAAAGGAGACGTGGAGCTTTACTTCGGGTGCAAGCAGCGCTTTGAGTCTTGACGTTTTTGACGCTCCGTCTAGATGTAGTGAAGAGACTGCTGGTGCTCTTGCTGCAGCTTCGAAGACAGCAGAGTTCGAGCGCTGGAAAGTGGACAACACACGAAGTGCTGTTAGCGACAACTTTGTGCGACTCAATATGCGGAAGCGGCCCAAGGGAAGCTCTGGGCGTGCCAAGAAGCGTCCAGCGTATTTACGAGCGCGGAGTGAGAACCCGTTGGATGGAACAATTGGTGACAACTTCCACACCGGCATGGCTCCACTTGTTGATGCGAAAGGCAGTCAGCATAGCAAACAAGAGAAGCTACTGCTGGCTGATGATGGAGTGGACTTCATCGGTGAATGCTTAGAAGCTTTAGCTAAGGCCGAAGAAGCTCGTGGCGTAACGACTGAAGAGGTGGGGAAAAGCACTGCAGCAGAGCAGGAAAAAGAAGCTTGGGATCCGCCGAGATGCCACCACGCACTTCTCTGCCAAAGCCTGGAGGTCAAGAAAAAGAACAAGAATTGCGGTCGACGATTCTTTGCGTGCTCGTTGGGTTTCGACGAAGGTCGTTGCGATTTCTTTCTTTGGGAAGATGACCATGTTCCGCTTGCAATGCAGACGCTTTTCACTGCTTCGTCTTCGACTAATGCCGGTGAATCCGCGGCCAACGCAGCTCCCATTGAGTGTGTGCCTGTGGATATTGAAGCTGCTGCGGAAGAGCAGCGCGAAGCAATGCTTACTAACTTGCGCCTGGTGTTCGGGCATGCTGATTTTCGTCCTGGACAGCAGTGGGCTATCTCGAGAGTGCTGCATCAACAGGACACGCTGTTAGTGTTACCCACCGGCGCAGGAAAATCGCTCTGTTATCAGTTTCCCGCTCTGTTCCTACCTGGTATCACACTTGTCATTTCACCGCTCATTTCGCTGATGAATGACCAGTACGAGAGTCTTCCAGCCGCGCTAAAAGCTCGTGCTGTGTGTCTTTCTGGATCGCCTGGTGTCGCTGCCGGGTTGTCAAAAGCAAAACATGCAGCTTTTGTACGAGATCTGTTTGCGGATAAGCTTTCTTTGATTTTCCTGTCGCCGGAAAAGGCATTGAGTGCGGGTATGCAGGCGCTGTTTGCGGTGCCGCGCGTACGGGCTCGCCTGGCGCTAGTGTGTGTGGACGAAGCGCACTGTATTTCTGAATGGTCCCATCACTTCCGTCCCAGCTATCTGCGACTGGCAGAGATCTTTCGACATGCCCGGTGCGTTCTATGCGTCACCGCCACAGCTTCACGACGCGTTGTGCGTGACGTATTGCTCCAGTTGCGATCGCGGCGTCAGCACCAAGTTGTGACCAACGAAGATAATGAGAATGAAAGTGACATGGTGCTGCAAATGCCGTGGCATCGGAAGAATTTGGCGCTGGAGGTCCGTTCTGTGCGCTCTAATGATGAGCGACTTCAGCACCTCGTCCACAGCCTTCCGGGACTAAGCAAAGGAACGACTCCAGCATCGAAAGGAAGCGGTGGAGGTGTTATCGTGTACGTTCATCAGCAGAGGCAGACGGAGGAATTGGCTGCGCTGCTCCGTGAGCAGCTGCCACCCGCATGGCGTAGCCCCGGAAAAGTACTGGCATTTCACGCTGGCATGTCTCCCGAAGCAAAGGAAAAAGTTCGTACTGGTTTTGCACGAGGCAGAGTGCGTGTAGTGGTGGCCACTGTGGCCTTCGGCATGGGTATCGACAAGAAGAATGTGCGTGCAGTTGTGCATTTCCACATGCCATCGTCGGTGGAAGGCTACGTACAGCAGATCGGTCGAGCTGGTCGGGACGGAAAGCATGCGCGAGCACTTCTCTATTTGCTCAATGAAGATGCCGTATACTTCCGCTCCTTGCTTTTCTCAACGGCATTGCACCGCGAACAACTTCGGAGGCTTCTCACACTCGTCTTCCAGGACCACACGACTGGAACGACCTCAAGTAAACACCATGTCGTCGCTGTGAGATACTGCGGCCATCGAGATGGCGGTGGAGTGACGCTTGTATCTTTAGATCGCGATTGGCTGGAACCTTACCTTGACCTCAAGGCGGCGACAATCGAGACGTTTCTCACGCTGCTGGCACTCGAATCGCAGCGTGGCAAAGAAAGAGACGAGGACGGCAGGTCAGGATTGCATGTGGCGCTAAACCCTTCGAGCATGAGTCGGTGTACGCTGCAGCTGCTTGATACGCAAGTGAAGAAATTGTCGCCTTGCTCATTTGCAAAGCTGATATTTGAAGCTGTGCGGCGCAATGAGCTACCGAATGCTCGTGTGACATATCACAAGGACGGATACTTGAGCTCGTGGGCTGTGGACTTTCATTTGCATGAAGCAGCTCAATGGTACCAACGTAGAAGCAAAGCTCCTTCTACTACATTGGCAAGCTCAGACACCGAGCAGGATGGAGAGACTGTCGCTATCGCTCTTGATGCTGCAACGAATGAGCGTCGAATGCTTCAAGAATTGCGAGCAGCTAAGCAGGCGGGTCAAATTCAGCACCTGTCACATGCTCAACCTGCATTCCAGGTGCAGTTAAGCTGGCGCGTTGACCTAAGTGAAAGGACGAAAGCTGAGGTCGTTGATCGATACACCACGATGTTGTACGCCAAGCACGAGTACCTCGAGTCTCGCCAACTTTCTCGCCTTGCTTATCTGTATGGTGCACTGCATGCAGCTGCGCTGCCAACACCATCTCCGATCGAGTTACGGCGTTATGCTGGTGATCACAATTTGGCAGATCGTGAACACAAAGCACGTACTCTTGAGGCCAAGTTCGTGAGCTACTTCGACGACAACAATGAGCGTGACGCTAGTGGCACAGGCGAGATTGACGAGAATGAGCATCTCATGCAGACGATCCTACGACCGCTGACGCCATCACTGATCGAGTCGATCGAGCGCGACACCATTTCGCTTCTACAGCTTCGCGTTGGTGGCGGAACTGTAGTGGAAGGCAGCGAAGTCGAGGAGGACAAGGAGAGTGACGGGGGGACCAGGTGGACGAGTTGTATGGTGGCCAAGGTGTTTCACGGTCTATCGACTCCTCAGCTTCCGTCGCGGCAATGGCGTGACCACATTTGCTGGCGTCGTTACTCGGATGTGGCATTTGAGCGCATTGTCCAAATTGCGCACAAAGTGTTGTCGGAGAACGGCATAAAGTCGAGCTCGCAGAAGTGACGACGCGCTTGGATCAGGTTCGTTCAGTCCTTGAGCACGAGCGCATATATGGGAAAGCCAGACCGGGCCGGTGGTCGTCGCTCAGCGACGGTCAACTGCACATCAACTAAACACTGCGACAAGATGTATTGGCATTCAAGACTATCCATGTGCTGCCTCACATTATCGGATACTGCCTCGCATGTAGGCCAGAGCTGACGAAGAAGACATTGTACGTAACTGTGCTAGCAACAAATTTCTACAGCTTTATTGACAGTGGGGCACATGCTGCTCTCTTATGTTGTATGTGACTCAGGAAGACAGTCTGCTCCTTCTTTCTTGACGACCAAATGCACGGTAAAATCCACCGGATGACGGAAACGTTCATGAAGTGCTGATTTTTCTTGTTTCTCGCATGCTGTTGGCATCGTCGTCAGCGATGCATCGAAGCTGCACCCGCATATATGGGACTGGCGGGCCTTTGGTCGATGAGAGTCGCAGTGGAGGACGGGGTCAGCGCCAACGGGAAGAGGTGTAAATCTGAGGCGAGTGTGATCTGGCAGCTGATCTTCGCCGCGCTGTGCTGGGTGACATGGCCTCCTGGCGTGCAACTGTCTCGCTTTTGCAGTCAAAGGTGCTTGGCGTAGCAACACTCGTGGCTGGTCGGTGGGCTTTGCACTCGAGAAAGCTCTCAATGTGGGTCATCATGCTGAACCCGATGGCGATTAACCGACGCTGGCGAACGACCTCAACGACTTCGAGTGCCTGCTGCAGAAAGAGATTGAGAGCAATGGATCGCGCTTTGATCACACGTTCGGAGCGTGACGTGAACAGTTTACGGGGTGGAAACTGCTTGAACACGTAACAAAAGCGGTCCGGTGGTGGTGGGGAGAAGTGGTGGCGACTCTTTCCACGACACGAGACGCGAGTGCTGACACTCGAGCTCGTGCTGGAGCTGATGTCGGAACTGGTGGTGCAAAAGCTGCTTTCGGTATCGTCGACCTCGAGACACGTGAGGTACATCATCATTTGATCATCGATCAGGGCGAGAAGTTTCCCGCGCAACTCGCAGAAGTCGGTGAAGCGGCGTCGGACGTGCCACCTCTGTCGAGTTTTGCTGTTCTTCACTCGAAGGATGTACACGGTAGACGGCTTGAGCGCCAGCGCCGACGTAATCGAAGCCGACAACAAGTTCATGGAGCCGTTTAGGATGTCTGCGATGAATCGCGAATTGCTGCCTGCTGGACGAGCTGTGGCTGGCAGCAGACGACACGTTTATCATTCGCTAGAGGTTTCGCGCGGTTCGTTGCAGCTACCTTTCGACTCAGTCACTGACCAGTTTCAAGCACTTGATTTTTCGTTACGGGGCCACAGTTGAAACTTTCTGCAACGAAAGCGAAGCTGCCACTGCGGTTGGATTGTCTGATTCCGAGGTTCGGATCAAGAAGTGGTGGCCGCAGCTCGAAGGCCGCCGACGAGAGATCTCGTTTACAGACCAGAGACTAGAGACCAACTCGACTGGAAGATGCGTCGTAGAAGGACAACTCGTCCCGAGACTTGCTCGTGATTCAGCACCGATCACGATGTGGTCAATCTCATTCTCGCTGGAAAGAGTTGGTTGGCAACGGGGACGAAAGACGAGCTTGCCCATCTGTCTTGTAGTTGCGTTCTGCACGTGATCCTGCGAGCCACATTGCCTGAATTTTTCAGTAAATAATGCGGAAGTGTTTCATGCCATAACGTCAGCGCAACGGCGACGCGCTGCACTTATTGAGCAGATGGGCGAACTCATGAGGGAGTGGAAGTGGTGACACTGCAATGGTATCACGAAACGACTTCCCTGGCCTCTTTCCACATGGTTTATCGATCCTCGACAGGCTTTCGCCAGAAGTGTCAGACGTACGTTGACCGTTTTCCAGTGTAGAGCGCTATCGTTCCCCCCTCGAGCGAGACCACGCAGCAGTAGGAAAAGCGACCGCGACGTGCGTTCAGAAGACTGACAATCGGTCCAGACATTTCAGCTCGAGAGATACCGTTTCAATGAATACGAAGCTTCGGTGAACACGCCGTCGTCCGTCAACGTGTCGCTCGCACGAGGTTCGCGCGACGACAGCCGCTGGTACGAAGCTTCGATGCAGTTGAGACCCGCGTCGCGATTGGGTGTAGCAACGTAAGCTCCACATGTAGTGTCAATGGTATCGATAGATACTCTCGACGCTCGGACACCTTGGAATGTTGCGACGCCTTAGTGCGCGTGGCGCAGAGCGTACGGCGAAGCAAAGAAGAGGGAGCGAAGCGTGTAATGGTCGGACACCAATGTCATTCTACCACAGAACAAGCACGTCGGTCCTTGTGCAATGTAACATGCGGGACGCATGTACTACAGCTCGAGATCTCCAGCGACCGCGATCAATGGAGCAGTTTATTATGTCGATGCTCCCTACTAACAGCATCGAGAGGATACTCATGTCCACTACCACACCTCATTTAGTCAGCATCATCGTCGACGCAACACTCTTCTCAGCATTCTCTGTTTTATTTGCTACACCGGTGTCAGTGTCATGGCCGCACGCACCCTGCAATGAACTCGCAGTTTCGGTTTCGTGAGCGCAACTGTACATGTGGGTGGTTTGCTGGGGGCATGAGCACCAGTATGTGGTTCATCGTGAGTTTCTAACCGTGATGCAGACAGACAAACGTCTGTGTAACTGGTATGAGCATGTATGACTGCAGAAAAAGTCAAGAGTTTCGATCAAATCGGAGTTTCTTGGCGCTATCAAGTAAAAACTTGCTTATATACCATCTTTGCTGAATAAGCTGCGGAGACGAACTGTTTTGTTGTCAGTATTCAGAAACTCTTGGCAAAAAGGAGAGGGCGTTTAGCAAACTTATAAACGTTTTGGCACATTCGCCGTGGGAACGTTCCATCTCGTTTACCGTGTTTTATTTTACTCAATGGCACCCATACAACAAAAATGCGAAGCCGGCAAATCGGAGACGCACGGTTGAAACCTCGCTCGATTCCCTCTGCCAGAAATAAACATCGATTGCTGCAATCTGTTTCTTACATCGTAGCAACGCCAGATGGTAACTATAGCCTCTATCTTCCAAAACGACAAAAAATGGTGTGACGAAGACCTACAGGAGGCAGCTGTAAGCGACCTCATCCAATGGAATATACGAGGAATAAGTATCTATTTTATGTTAGACGCCCCACCTTGCTCGTTCGTTTGGATAAGCGTCTCTACATATTTTACAGGCAGAATTTGGTATGAGAGCGAGCGCATTTGCGTCTACATCGCGTTACGAGTCGGTGCTCACGTACTCATCCCCCTCAAATGAACAATTCCCATGTTTAGAATCAAACCGTCTACTCCATAACAGATATGACCACCCACATGTCTGATTTTTACTCAAACAAGCACGAGCTTATCGATATGTCTGACAGCGTTATGTGCACACGTGTCATATATCCCTATGCCGCGTGAACGACAACATTGGCCCATTGACAGGTACGCTAAGGTTTGCTGCCATGCCGTAGCGCGCCTGAAAGTGGGCCAAAGTTGTCGTTAATGCAAGTGTAGATGGAGCAACTGATCAGGTAGAATGAATAGCGCGCGATGGGGCACACCTACGCCTGCGTCATGTAATCTCATGATCCTTCCACGCGCTTTCCTATCGATCAATCTTCATAGTTTCTCACTGCCATAAAATTGCCTAGCTAGTTCGCTTCGCTTGATCTTGCCTCGCGCTGTTCACAAAGTACAAGGATACACAAATGTTTGTTGACGTCAAGCGCCAAAAGCTGCTTTATGTATGTGACTATGCGCATAACTGTCATACGTTCTCTGCAGGTCAGTTTATGACACCTATGCATCAACTGGAGTCGTTCAATTTACAGAGGATGTATGACAGTCGTGCGCATATCATTCTGAGACATCATCGCAAAACTCGTACGAGTTATTCACTTGTGAGCACAAAAGTGGATGGTCGCATATTCATGGCCGAAATCATGTGTACATTTGAAATGGCTGGATCCTCGTAATATTCACATACATCGCAAGCTTTTATATTTCACACATGTGGGGGAGTTGGATTTTTTCGCGAGGCAAAAGTACTCGAACGACTGCCATCACTCGATGGTACTTACACTTCGGATATAGATGCAAAAAAGATTGTAAACGGGTGCACAAAAACGTACAGCTCTATGTTGCGAGGCGCGGTGGTCTGGACTACAGGGAGTCGCGCTGGGAGGTGGGATTGAGCGAAGGCCGATCTCTCCTGGGACGGGGATGTTGAGCTCGTCTGTTATTTCAGATGCTGTTAAGAAGTCAGCACAAACTCGTTTCATCTAATGTCAATTGATCGTCACTCTTTCCAGATTGTGGGATACTGCATCAACCAGTTAGGACCACTACTTTCGTGGTCTAGATGGGCATCTCGGATCGATCGATGTATTTCTATCGGACCGAGCCAACGCAGCTGTCGCAATGCGCCGGCAGGATGAGTTTGTCGACTGCTAGAACCCAGGACATCTACCTCACAACCAGGCTCTCTCGCGGCATTGACTTCCTCACGCATTTTGCTATAGATTCTGTGGGTGTACTCTCCTCAATGAGCGTGTTTTCTCGAGCCTACAACCGGCAAGCAGCATGCACATCGACCCGCTCTATTCGATTTAGCCTATG
>CANTFL010000672.1:0-16905 GCA_947650285.1 Hyaloperonospora brassicae
GAAATTGCAGAAGTTGGCATGTACTTCGTGCAGCTTCTGAACGATCTTTGTTGTTCCGGTGTTGAACGAAAGCGCCTGCACAATTCTATGTTATTTTTAAGCGGCTCATCAAGTACGATGTAACGCTAAACGGCAACAATGCCACATTCTACGTAAGAAAGTGGCCTTCCTTAAGTATCCTCGCTCGTCCGAAGATGTTGAACTGAAAGCAAAGAACATTCAAGCAATCGAACGAATCGAGATTTTTGGGTTTCTGCAAAGTTTGGCCGTATTTGTGGGAGACAATCGATTACTAGCGTAATATGATACCAAACGAAATAACACTATGTCATCCACTACATCGTTGATCGTTAAACGATCACAAAAGTGCATTTACTTGACTACCTAGTGACATAGACGCGTTCGAGCTATTCGGATAACAAATTGCAGAAGCTGTTTTTCTTTCGTCAACCAACTTGACAAGCAGTGTTACCCATCATACGATGCAAGGATGTAGCTTGGTCGCTCAAGTGTGAAGAGCGTACGATTTTGGCGTGCTACTCCCGCAAGATAAATCAGTACCTAAATGACAACCGACTATATAGCTGGAGTCACTAACAATTATCGATCATATCGACTATAGCATGCGTTTTAAATTTATCGATGTGGTATGTACGAATCACATAAGCTTCAATCATCTCACTGATAGCAATCTACGAGTGAAACAGGTAAAGCTGCTCTTATCTGCAAATCGACGAAGTATGCATTACATGAAGGGTACAAAGAACTGATTAATGACTCCATTCCGTGCATAATATGTAATACCGCATAAGGTGACACCGCGCTCGCTAATGTAGTGTATGCTGCCAGTGATGAACCATTCTGTGTGACATGGAGGGACCGGTGTTGTGTGACTACCAAGATGTGTATCTACTTATACGATGTAGTGTCCACAATTTCAAGTATGCGTATCTTGCGGCTATAACAATCTGACTACAGCTTAAACAACATGATGATGCACACTGATGGTCTACACGAAACAGGTAGTCGTATTCGCAATTCTACATGACGATTTGGTCCATAGGTGCAACGATACGTGAGGTCACACGGCAAGCAAGCGCTCATCCGCTTAAACAGCATACCTCACCCTCGCTTTTCATAGGAACAGAAAAATTTACAAAACTTAATTCGAGCTTGTAGGCTTACGGATTCTTTGGAACAATGACGAGTGACGTTCTGGACCAGCATGTGTGTGGTATCGTATATCGACAAAAGTCTACAAAACATCCTCAACGTACAGAAATACAACAACTTGCCGAGGAAATCCGCGCACTGGGGTAATACATCGGTCAAAACGATAAATTTTTGGGGTTTGCCCCTTCAGGTTCAGTTAAGGTTTGCATCGCCCCCAATATGCTATAAATGTCTTTAAAGCCTGTTTGAGCTTCGGAGCTATAACTTTCACACTCCTGTGACCTCAAGCCAAAGGGAAAAGCCGAAGCTTTACGTACGTCTAAAAGTTTGCGGCGCAGGTAAACGTCGAATGGCTCGTTGCTGATAAGACCTTCTACGGTCTCGTCTATTGTACTGACCCGCTTCTCACAAGAAAGAAACAAACGGAGTCTTTTACTTGGTCACTGTTTCGTACTATACTATAGCACTTCTTTTACTAGTAGCAAGGATTGCCTATTTCAGATTAGAATCAAGGTCCAGGTGCTACCAGTCAAATCCGCTTAATTCTGTACATTCTAAATTTTGACTGGAGACATTATCTAGTCTACGCAGAAATTTCCTGGAAGAATTGACGCTTTTTATACTTATATAATATACAATGTAGTGATTCATCTCTTAAGCGATATCGTTGAGACGCTCTTAATAGAATTATGTGTCCTCCTCCTATTCTTTCGATAAATATGTCCAGTAACGGGGGATGAGAAGGTACTCGTATTTCCTTCCTACCAACTTGTATTATTAGAGCCTCATTCACCGAGGTCTCTTCGCCGACCAAATGTTGTAAGGGCTATTTGCCGGCTGAAATACACCAAGTCTCACTCGTTGACCGAATCTTGCCGCGACTGACTGCGAGGTTTGATCCGCCGGTTATAATATTGGGATTTGATCTTGATTAATTCGTTACGCCATAGTAACTATAAATATATCTTCCTGGTATAGCACACATGAATAAGTTGACAGCAAAAATAATTTAGAGTTTGCTTGTCATTTTTATCATCAATGTTCAGATCATGCATAATTAAGAGCTTCATGAGCGCGTTTATATTTTGCAAGTAGACTGCAATGACAATGCATGTGAATGAGCGGTAAGGTCGACCGCACAAATTCCCATTGTGTAGGGTTACCTACTTCTATTACCTTCATGTACGCGCCGATTCGGCTAAACAGATAGCGTTTGAGTTGTTATACCGTGCGCTCGGTGAGCCGATAAAAGTTGACATGCTCTTCGGTTGATTTGCTGTTTACCAGTTTCCATGTGTGTATAGATAACTTGGTGTCCAAATGATCAACGAAAGTACCTGTTATAACGTACCGTCGGCCAGATGACCAAATTTAGCCATCATTTTTATTAGAACATTCGAAATATCTACCAATTCGGATAGATTTAAGCACCCATTAATTTTTATCCTTTGCGTTATACCACGTACGACCATCTTCACAACTTTAACTGCCCGCAGATATCATCGATTATATAAAAGTGACAGCTGTGATCATACAAAACTGGTCCAATCGACGATTCATTGTCGAAAGAACATCAATGCAGTAATTCAACAGTCCGGTTGGTCTACCAGCACATCATGCTGAGTACAAAAGCCCTTCTATTTACTTTTTACTCATGGCATGTCTTCATCGCCGGACGAATTTGGCTTCCACATCCATCACACTACCAAAAGAAATGGCGTTAGCGATGTAAATTTATAATCGGGTATGAACCACTAACCCAGGTAGACGGTGTAGGCGGTCGAATTTATATCGGATATGCCAATGTCAATTATCGCGTGTTATTCGAAATCGTAGGCCGTCCTACTTCTACAAAGACTCTCACCCCCACAAACGTGCTCGCTCCACCTCATTATGTACAGCATCCTTCAAATACCTGATACGTGTTCATTTTCTCGATGGGTAGAAGGTGGCGCGAATGTAGTCAATAATCGTTAAAGAACGTGTAACATAGCTATGCATTCTTGACGCATCGACTATTTCAGGACAGTTCTTCGTTACAATTGTACCCTGCGCTAAATAAACGCACGATTTTCGACTACTGAGCATTTTGTAAAAAAAACAGATTATTGCGTGTGAAGTCCTCGCCGTCGTTTCGATCACCTGTCTTCATGCTAGTCCATGCAGAGTCCTATTCATCGTTGATCAATCTCCTTAAATATTGCTAGTTGTACCGACTGTATGTCAGGCTATTGTATTTGATGATTGTAACTATTTTATGATCGTAATAACGCCTTTACGTGGATGGTCAATTATTTATATTAAGATCATAAGAATTTGATGTGCTTCAGGAAGAATTCTGCTCACTGAGTTTTGTAAGTCTTGTTTAAGACCATTCGGCAATTATTTTGTATTCAAGAGAAGCCTTTACACAGGCATACGTTGCGCAATCTCCGATGGCCCGACGTTAGCAGTCAACTAAGTGTACTTTATAAATATATATGAGAATTGCACCTTAGAATTTAACATAAACCCGCCCAGTTCCGTAATGATTATCAGTATAACATTCTTCATCGTGGCTATAAGAACATTGTTAACCTATAAATTGAATGCTTATCGAAGCTTGTCGCCAAATGTACCAGGAAATGCAAGAACATGCACGTATATGTCTTAAACTGGACCCACGTCTTGACTGACGATTTAAATTTGATTGCCTGCAAGCATGGATGAACAATAAATTAGTGCTATGGTTCCGCCCGAGTACCGTGAATAAGTACACACCCTCCAACTTACTATTACCGATTCAAATCCGTTTACGATCAACCTAAGGTTCCACAAAATAATGTGTTACCAGTAGCCTCACTACTACCACCCCGGTACCCACGTACTATTAAGTAAGGCCTCTTGAAGAAGCATGAAGCCCCAAGCAACGAAAAGTTGAGGCTACCCGTACTGGCTGGGACTCATTGTGTTTAGCAGAAAATGCCATCGTAAGGCCGATCGCCACAGCCGGTGAGAGGTGTGTAGGCCCTTGCCAAAGAGGACAGTGATAGATCGGTATATTGCTACATGTACCGGCTGTAATTCATCAATAAAATACTTAATCACTGCTGACCAGCTAAAGGCCAGCTTTTGACATACATCGACTTTCAGTGACGCTACGGATACACCTAAAGATCATCGTATACCAATTACGATGCACCCAACCTCGAGACTTAGTTACCTTCACACAAGTGGGTCCAATGTTGAGATCTATAGCAGTTACCCGATAGAATACAAGTACTCTATATGATGATATCGGATATATCTATAATATCAGAAACGCGATCAACAGTCCGAAGTGAGTCCTCTAGAGATCGTTGGCTAAGTATAATTGACGAGGACTACTCCGTTGACAATTTAAGCTTTTCAAGTACTCCACATTGTCTTCTTCCCTGAAACCGAAGTGTCTCGTTTGGAATGCGATTCGGATAACGGGAAGGCATCGAAGATTGAATGTATGGGGTGCTCAACCTGAAATCATTTTTGCACGAGTATAGATATCTCGCACCCCGCAGAGCCACTTAAAGTAAGATACTTTGTTTAAAAATACCACCTAGTCATGATTCCGTCAGATCTCTTGCTGATCACCTGTTCACAACAGCGTGGCATCCATATATCTGGAACGTCTCTTCCGGCATTTTTCAATCCCGAGCACTTTCTCTCTCTTGGCGTACACATGACCATCCTCTGTGGCAAAGCATCGGTGTCAGGTATGGGTGGCGATATAGATACAACGGATCTGTGGCAAAGTCATTAATTTAATGATGGGACGTGGATCGGTGGCCATCTAATTGAGGCGCCACGTACTGGTGAAAAATGGCACCAAGTGATCTAACGATCCAATGAGAGACGGAAGGTGATACCACGGAGATCGACGGACTGATCCAATGGTCGGCCGAAGAATGGACGTGGAGAGGTCTGAGACGAGGCGCAGAAAGGGGTGATTTTCTTGGAACAATCTGGAACGAGTCGCAGACATAGATGATTTACACAAAGCGATCTGGGTTGAGGGACTAGATTAAAGCAGAAGACCTATCTGAACTGAGAAAGGCATTTCTAAGACCAAGCGATGCGATGCGACGTGGCTCTGTGACAAAGTTGTAGCATCCAGGTGATTGAAGATACACATCACCGATCTCCAATGGGAGTACTGATTTAGGTTAATTATGGACCGATCTGGAAGTGGGGATGTTCGCGGAGATCCGTGGGACCGTTGTGAGAATTGTGGATGGTCCCATTGTGCGGGTAAACCGTTGAGTATAGTATCGGAGTATGCACAATGAATGGAAAAGGCATATAGGGCCGTATCGCACTGTGTCGATCCTCAACGATCTCGAATTGGACATCAGATCGGTCATGTTCCCTGCTGGTTATGGATATATCGATGATGGAGCTATTGCATGATGATGTACATGCTTGTTGGAGACCCATGAGTGATGTCCTAAAAGTTCAGACCGAAAGAGCCAGTGGAAGCCGGTCGAAGTGACGTCGCAAAATGGATTTAGACACGTTCCACATCTTGGATACTATTTTGGACTTTTCGGTACCAAAATTGGGTATTTGGTACCATATTTGGAATTTAGTCCTTTTTTGGTGTCTAGGTGCGATATCGGGAGTATTGGCGCTATCTTTGGAGTACAGGTCACGAAACTTCGACACGTGGTCAAGGGGGCGGTCAAGATTAAAGGTGATATTGACTTGGACAGTGACCTACGGTTGTGAATAGCCACAAAGATAGGTCGGATATTAATTTGGTTGGTAAATAAACAGACTTGAACTCTACTTCTTCTGCTTACGACGCACGTTCTCCTCCCCTCTTCTCCGGGCAAGATTGATTTGGCTTCCCCGGCGGGTCAAAATACGCGTGTTACAGGGACACAGAAGACCGATCTTGGATTGTTGGCCAAGATCGAGAAGAGCGATCGCGGGACATCTGGCCCGGATCGATCAAGTACTCACACTCAACTCAACTGCTAGGGTAGCAGCCACACAACAAAGGAAAAGGAAAAGGATTTTGGACATAAGATCGCGAGACGGCTCAAGTGGTCAGAAGATCTGGACAAGGCGTTCAAGACAAGACCGAGCGAGATCGAAGCGATCTACTGGACATATCGGCGTGTTTCATTTTGGCGAAACGAAGAACCGATCTGTCCATATTGCGCACTTCCGGCAAGATCAACCGATCCCAAGACCAGATCGGACCGATCCCAACGCAAGATCGACGCAAGACTACTATTTGCTGAGTGAAGATTTCCGCACAGCAAAGACCCCGATCCCGAAGACGAATCAAGATCGGTGTGATTCAATATCGAGATCGCGACATCTCCAAATAGAGATCGCCGCGACTCAAGATCAGGATCGCAGAACCCCTGTTCGTGGTGTGAAGATTTCCGCACCGGAAGCGAACGCTCAACCCCAACCTCTCAGCGAGATCGATATCTCCTAAGGCCATTACAAAGAGCTCAAGCCAGCCCAACCGACGGGTACACAAGATGAGCACAAGGTTATACAGCAAGGCACGGATCGAAGTACCCCCTCCGTGAGTCGGCAAGTCTAGGCAAGTGAAAAATCGATATTCTCTAAAGTAATTTTGTGAGATCGACTTCACCACAGATCTGTTCAGCTGATACTTTTCGAGGAAAGAGGCATCTTAGTTCCGATCGATCTTGTGCCTTTTCCGATGGCGTGTTAGTCTGGGCAGCTAGCTTTCCGATATCGAGCGATTAATCGACAGATCCTTAGATAATCTATTAATGTTGTACGTATAACTTCCCGGCAGCAGCTTCGATCCAGTACAACTCATGTATACCAATAAATCACGCAGAGGGAGTATTGTCGAGCACGTAGAATAGCATGGCATACAATTAAGCTTCGATGTACAGGAACTCTGAGTCGTTTATAGTGATTTTCTTGCGTATGCATACGAGGATGTATGTGCATCATACGTGTTTCTTTTGTGGATTACAAATATTATGCAACCAGATACAGAAATGATGGGCAGGGCCTACGATATGATGATCGAGCTCCGTCATAAAGGTAAAGTAGACTCAATTCTGTTGGTATGGTACGATCACCAGCCACGCATAAAGTTGGCATCGGGTCCTGGGGCTCATTAGTCCTCTCTAACCACATAGTGATGTCCCCTAAATTTTGAGCGGTTACACACTTGATTAGATGGGTAGTATACAACAGAAACGTCGGAAACGCGACTACCACCGCTAATGAGTGGACAGCAGACAAGAAATGATTGATTAGATGCAAAAAAGATGAGCGTATACAATAGGAAATGTGGACACGCAATAGTCGCAATGACTTGTTTGCTACTTCGAGCGAAAGCGACCTCTAGTTCGTCCACCCATAATTCAAGAAAAATGGCAACGATTTCTTACAGCCTCAATAGAAGCGTGCACGAATACATAAATTGTAGTCCTACGAGTATGGCATCCTCCTGTAGGCGATGATTGAAATTGTCTTTGCACAAAGACAATACTTTTACCCTCGAGGTACAGATATATACCGCTTTGAATCTAGTTAAACACTAGACAAAAAATTAAGAGTTAGTGATTGGCCTGCGCTAACAGTATGTGTGTACAATAAGTGTAGCCTTAGATCACAATGGCATTATAAGAGATTACGAGCAGACATAATGATTGCCTATGATGCACTTGACACCATACACGCAGCTTTCTTGAGTAAATTATCCCATGATAGTATATGGATGCCTTGCTTGCCAAATGAAGAGTACGTCCCTGGGTTATAACAGAACTAGCGATGTCTATGCGAATCAGCAAACACTATTTGATCGCTGTCTTTTTAAGCGGTCATTCGCACACAAATGACAGGCCCTTGGATGGCAGAGGGAGCGACAGGGCCAGAGAAGTTTGTTGGAAGGCAAATATGGGGTGTGTGTGGTAAAAGTGAGAATGAATTGAATGCTAGCAATAGCGCGTGGCGCTCTACATATACTCTCTACTGCTACTCTGTGTGTCGCGAGCGCTCGCTGTGTATTACGTCCCATTCGCGTGGGTTCATACTGGCTGATTCTGGTATGGTTGGTAATGAAATGCAATGATCTGACAACTGGTCGGGCCATGTTGAAGTGGAGATGAAGTCTCAGTCATGCCACAACGACCAGAATGAGAACAGACACAATCTCAAACAGTTATGAAGGGTTTTTAATACATGGAAAAGCACACCCGGCCATGTTGATACATGAAACAAAGGTCAACTATTAGGTCGTCAGTGCAAGAGTTGCTAACGAGTTCAGCCTTTGTTATGGAAATGAAGATGAGTGAAGAGATTCGAGAAGCGTTTTCGATACTTTCATTTGTCTGGTGGTGTGGTGCACACACCAGTCAACATTGGTAAAATTGACGCTTCATTTCTAATTCGTAATATACCCTGCTGAACTTATCATCCTTAAGCTGCCGTGCGCTGGTGGTCTGATATGACCGATTTGTTGCGCAGACACACCAAACAAAACTGCATATCAACTTCCTATATATGGCCAAAACTGCGATCATACTCTTTCAGCAGAAAATTGTGATAGTCATATTCGTTACGTCACTTAAAAATAGATTGTGGAACGACTTTAGGACGATCTCATTCTTGCATATGTGTGACGTACCTACGCTCAATGGTATTGGGCAACGCTCGTTCGCTAGCAGTGGTCGAATAAATGGATGCAAAAACTATGACGTTGATATGCTAGACCGACACTTACGCCAGTCGTCGATATGCCACTACTCACTTCAGGATGCAGTTGACGTGGGCTACAGAAACATTTCGCTGCATGAATGTTTTAAATGGGTTATATTTGTGCGCTCCATGAACGCACCGCTTTAAAATCCTTGCGAAAAAACGACGCCGTAATTTACAGGGCCGTGCGGTCGCACAGGTTTTGTCGAATAGCTCGACCAGCCGACGTTTCGCGTGAATTTTGTCAAAAGCCTCCATCAGTGCACGAATTATGTGCGCTCTCGTGAAAAGGTCAAAAGAAGGATGCAATTTGAGTACGGACTCAAATGCGCGCAAACTATCCGCCGAACGAAGCCGTAAAATATCTTTCGCGTTTGGACGTACCACCGTCGTTGGTCATCTCGAAACTTACGACCGTTCAATTCCACGTCCAGTACCGACTGCGATGGGTCTGGGCCGCCTCCTGCGCCGAGCGACGTCCTTCCTGCTGCATCGAGACGCTCCTGCTGCAGCGCCTCCAATACGCCACAGAAGCAGTGCGCAGGAGCAACTGGGCGTTGCAATCGAAGAGCGCTTTGCGTGCAAATCGTTTCTATCGGACGCAGTGCCGGACAAGACGCTCGGAAAGATCCTCAGACTCACCTTAGTGAGTAATATACTATCGCACAGCAAGTCGGGCTATTGTAACAAAGCTGTGATTCTTCTTATATCGTTGTCTTCCCCCATCTTACCACAGAGAGCCCCCACGGGGTTCAATACGCAGCCGTATGCGTGTGTGCTCGTGCGTGAGCAGAAGGACCGCGACAAACTTGCCGAGGCTATGATGGGCGGTAACGCTCGCAAGGTCAAAGAGGCCCCGGTCGTTGCTGTTTTTGCAGCGGACTGCGGTAAGTCGAGAGCTATTGAGTGGCTGAAGCTCCGAACGATCGTCGGTCTGAGTCTCATCTTGTGTGAACGATTCAGAGCCAAGTAAGCGGATTCCGCGTCTGCAAAAGCTCGCTCATGAGAATGGAGCCCCTGCAGACGTGGTGACCAACATGCCCCACGTCGTGCGGCTCTTCTCGGGAGAAGGCGTGTTTGCTAGTTGTTTTCGATCGGTCATTGCGACGGCTGCGTCGCCGTTACTGCCTGCTCCGTCGAACGCGTCAACTGAAACCTGGGCGGTCAAGCAGACGACGTTTGCTGCTGCTACTTTCTTGTACGCAGCACAGCTGCACGGTCTTGCGACGTGTCCGATGGAAGGGCTGGATCAGATCCGCGTGAGGAATACGCTGGATATCCCGGACCGCTATACCGTGCCGGTGGTAATCGCCCTTGGTCATCCGAACCCGGCGACACTGCCAGAGAAACCATCTGCGCGACTGGACCCGACGGAGGTTTTCTTCGACGGTAGGTTTGGCGACTCCAGTGCGAAGATTTTCTCCAACAAGTAAGTCGCACGAATCCGGAGAGCTGCTGAGTGGCTGCGACGACTATTTGGCATCGACCAAGACGTGGACGTCAATATTTTTAGCAGTGTCGGCGTTGAGATATAAAAAAATGAAATGAAATGAGCACATTAAAAGTAACGTTCGTTGATGTTTGTTGACAACTCGACTCCCCGTCAAAAAGTGCTAGTCATGTTGCTGCGAGTGACCGTATACCGATCATCTTGTCAGTCTTTTACCTGGGCTACCTGCGTCGTAAGCTTGTGCAATGAAGTGGAGTGCAATGAACTTAGTCCGTATGATCAGTCCGAAGAGTAGGTACGCCAAATGCTCTGTTGGAAGCAATCGTGTTGTGTGACTCATCATTGTCCATCGAATGATCTTAGCAACTATCTGACCAAGTACGTTGAGTCTGGAAACGACGAGGGAATCAACAAAAGCTTTTTATTCTTCTCACAAAGCTCGTAGAAGTAGATTGATTCATGACAACTTCCGTGTGTCAGGTAAACTGCTTGTCACTTACAATCACCACGTTAACAGAGTCATCGAACTTTTCAGCTTTGTTCCAGTCGACACATACATACCAACTCTTGGCACTGTTCAACTACGCCACTACAGCATGACTCAGGCAGGTATCGGACTATATTAGTGCCAGCCCTACCAACTGAGCAATATTCGCAATAAACAGCGACTTCTGTAGAAGGAATTAGCACGAGACAAACGATTACAACGAAGCACACCATTTTCGATTTGGGTTCACTAGCTCCTGGCAATAAACATGTCCTGGTGCACCATCGAGTCCGATCCTGGTACGTGTGCAGTCGCTGCTTCGGCAACAACGTCGATCCGTCGTCGTGAACAAGTGCGGACGTCAGTCCATGCGTATTGCTGTAATCCCTCGTGCTGCTCTCATCATTCTCCATTTGTTCTCGCCCTCCTCTTGTGTACAGGTGTCTTCACGGCCCTCATCGAAGACATTGGCGTGCGAGGCGTACAAGTCGAGGAGCTCTACACACTGGACGAGCAGCAGTTTGCCGGTCTTTTGCCCGTCTACGGCCTCGTGTTTCTGTTCAAGTACGAGTCCACGCACGGAGAGGAAGCCGAGCGTCCAGTCTTTGCAGGAGACGAGGACGGCCTGTTCTTCGCCAAGCAAGTGATCAGCAATGCCTGCGCCACGCAAGCCATTCTGTCCATCCTGCTCAACGCACAAGACATTGAGCTGGGCGAGACGCTGTCTGAGTTCAAGGCCTTTACCAGCGACTTCCCGCCGGAACTCAAGGGCCTTGCCATCTCCAACAGCGAACAGATCCGACTTGCTCACAACTCCTTTGCTCGAGCAGAACCGTTTGTGGAAGACGAGCGGAAGGCGACCGAAGGCGATGAAGCGTTCCACTTTATCGCCTACGTACCCGTACATGGCAAGGTTTACGAGCTGGATGGGCTCCAGGAAGGTCCCATTTGCCTCGGCAATGTGCCTGACGAAGAAAAGCGCGAGTCCTGGCTGCAGGTTGCGTGTCCTGTGATCCAGAAAAGGATCGAGAAGTACGAGCAATCTGAGATCCGCTTTAATTTGCTGGCGCTCGTGCGGAACCGGATTCAGACGTATGAAGAGCAGCTCCAGGCGGTCGTAGAGGCAGGTGGATGTGAACAGCAGGCGGGACAGATCCAAGTAGACATTGCGATGGAGCGACAGAGGCGCGAGAACTGGGCGCTGGAGAACAAGCGTCGCAAACACAACTACATTCCACTCATCGTCCAGCTGCTCAAGACGCTAGCCGAGAAGAAGCAGTTGGAACCGTTGATCAAGCAGCAGCTTGACGCTGGCGACCGCGCTGCAGTTGTAAACTCCTCGACCACCTCGTAGCAGCAAAGCGATAACAAGAGAGAGAGAGCGAAACCAAGACGAGTGGAAAAGTCGGCAGAATGATCCATTATTCCGTCTGCGAGTTGCCGTGTTCGTTGCCAAAAGCGTTAGCAAGTGCTCACTCATTGCGCGTAGATGCAAAGAGGCCGCGCGTGTTACTCTAACTGCGTCGGCCGTCTTCATAGTCACCGACTACATACACGCGATATGGGGTCTTCTAGTGTCCGCCACGCAGCTGCAGCACCATGTGAATGGTCCCACCTGCTTCGACATTATAGTCCTGCAGCGTCTTGTCGTCCGCGCTACCGAAAAGGCACCACACAAATGGAAGTACCATCAGCACCCACTTAATCCCAACTCGCGTCGGACTACGTACAGCTGCTTGCCACTGTAGATGAGACGGATCTGGTCCACCTGGATGCCCTCCTTCTCCTGCAACGCTTGTTTCACGTGCAAAATCTGCATTGACAACGTTCGCAAAGAAGAAAATGGGACAACGGCGTCAAAAGTGCTTTTTCAGTGAAAACAGACGTCCACTTTGTCCTCCCCAACAACAACGACAAAGAGAAAAAGCCTTCGACTGCTGTACCGTGTTGTCCGGTTCAAAGTTGAACGTCTGCCTTCGACCCGTGAGCGTCTACGCGAGTAAGAGAGAAAGAGAGTCCGCACGTATCAACCGCACAGCTCGCTCAGCCACATGCCCACAGCTCTGCACTAATATCTGCGTACCTTGATCTGGATTTGCATTCCGTCGACGTATTTTGTGCTTTTTTGTTGCGTGAGTTGCTTTGTGTGAAAAGAAAAGTATAAATGAGAGCGCGTGGATGGGCCCATCTTTTTGGTACGCTGGGTCGAAATCTCGTCGTTGACACACCATGTGCACACCACATTCGCATCGACGCAAGTTAGCAGCTACGCCCATGTTCTCGCTCTTTTGGGGGCTATGGAGCTATTTATTCACGAGGGCAGAGCTCCATCTGCTGATCGTGGGGCTGGACGACGCGGGCAAAACGGTAGGTACGTCCACCGGTTCGAATTGACACTTGCGTGGTAAGAGCGTCTGACTTTGGATGGAATGGGGGTCGACACAGACGCTTTTGGAGCAGCTCAAAGGGATCTATAGCAAGAAGCCAGGCATCCCACTTGACAAAATCCCACCCACGGTGGGACTCAACAGTACGTCACTGTATCTGAGTGTGCAGTCGAAACGACAAAGAAGGACTGACGTTGACCTGTGTACTATGCAGTTGCTCGAGTTGATATCCAACGATCCCGAGTCATTTTCTGGGATCTGGGAGGACAGGTAATGGCCAAAATACAGATATAAAGTGCCCTCGGAATGTCGACGTGACGCTCTGTGCGAACAACTGTTTGTCCTTTCAGGAACGTCTTCGAGCGATCTGGAACAAATACTACAGCGAGAGCCATGGCGTCGTGTTTGTGATCGACTCGGCCAATGAGCAAAGGTTCCAAGAAGCCAAAGAGACACTGCGTACGCGGTAGTGTAGAGGGATGAGAGCGTTTGTAACTGCAGCGGTTAACCAGACGTCGTCTTTTGTTGTAGACGCAATGCTGTCAAATTCAGAGCTGTCGGGCGTGCCGCTGCTGGTGCTCGCCAATAAGATGGACCTCGAAGGCGCGAAGACTGTGAGCTACATTACGGAGACATTGGATGTGGAAGCACGTCCAGGCAGCGTGGCGAGCTACCCCATCTGCGCATTGACAAGGTGAGTGCAGCAGTGGCGAGGCATTGTGGGTAGCTGGTCACTCTTGTTGTCCCGTTCGTGTGAAGGGAGGGCATTGAAGGCGCGATGAGCTGGCTGGTAAATGCTGTAACATCGAGCGACAGGTTCTACGAGAAGTCGTCAGCTGCAGCTGGCACGTGATTGACCCACTCGGTCGACGGCAAGGGCGCCGACGTGCCAGACGCTCGCTCATCTATCATCACGTACACGAGAAGCTAGTAGCACGATACACAGATGTACACGTAGCGCTGCATAGAAGCATACTTTCCTCACATAAGCTCGAACGAGAACAGCTTGCCCGTTCACACACATCAGACAACAGTGCTTTCATCGTCGGGATCGCTCCCCTTTCTGCCTCTACCGTTGCAGCTCTGTCCACACGTCTACAAGTTGCGCATACGCGCTAGCGTGCTGAGCTCCACAAGCGAGTGGCCTGTCCGAAGAGCCTTCTCCTCTGCTGTCTCGTGCTTGGCGAGTGCGTCGAACGTGGCTTTCACGACCGTAAAGGGGTTGCGCTGGCCATGCGTCTTCGACACGACGTCCGTGATCCCAAAACAATCAAGCACACAAGCCACAGTGTCGCTCACGGTCAGTCCCTTGTCCTTCGGTGTCGGACGCAAGAACAGCGTACAGCTGTTCCACTTGCCGCGCACTTCATGGTACAACGTACGGTCATCAAAGCGGTCAATGTAAGTGAACCGCTTCAGAGCCAGCTTGGTGCCTCGCTCGATCGCCAGCGGAGGCGACGAGCCTTTCCCAACAGCATAGCCCGCCACGCCACGCATGTTGCCCACGACAACGAGCGCCCGAAAGTTGACAATGCGCTCCTGCTTGGTGACTTTCTGTACCTGGTCCACGTGCACGATCTGGCGCAACAGCCCCATCTGACCGAGATTCAGCTCCCCTTCTTCTTCGTCGTCGGCAAACTCCATCTCGTCGGCTTCTTTGTTCATGCCACGAATGTCGCGCAAGAGACCCGTGTCGGGCGTCAGGTACTGCCCGGGCTGGTCGACGTCCGCGAGCGTGATGCCGTCCTTCTTGAACTCGTCCAAGAGCCGACGACGGACTTTGCCGCGGTTCTCCGGGGCAACAACCATGAACCGGCTCTTCTTGGCCGCCTCGGGCATGATCTGGCGACGGGGCATCGAGTCCCGACGGACTTTGTCGATGATCTTGTCCGGTCCTTCGTCAAAATCGTCGTCGGAAATGCGCCAGTCGTCCTCCGACGAGAAACAAACGGCCTGCAGGTGCACGACAGCGACGCGGCCTTGATGCTGACGGCGGTACGCCCACGGGGCGGAGCGGGAACGCGTGAGGAATCGCTGCAGCATCGTCGCGCGTCGGTGCCAGAGCTGCTGCGTTCGTTGATGGACCGCTGCCAATGGGCCAAACGGGACGCGGCGATTGGTGGAAAAGGCGAGTGAGTGGCGCTACACAGCGAGTGGCCACGGGACCGCGGAGCGAGTGAGGTGATTGGAGTATATAACAGCTGTTTTGGCCAATCGGATTCTCGTGTGTGGCGGTACATTCAGCTACGAAGCAAACACACTCTTGCAACATATGAACACCGCCACTTCGACGACGCAGCTACAGGAGCGCGTTAGTGTGTGTGCGTGTGTAACACTTTTTATACCATGAGCTTTGACCCGATCTGTTGCAGCGCTACCCGAGACGGACACAGACTAAAAAAAGCAAAAGTGGAACAACTTTTGAGCGCTGTCGACAACAAAGCTGCTTGGAAGTCACTTGGGCTGCAAAACCGACACGAGCAGATGACGTATGTCGTGGAGACGTTGTCAAGGGAGAAGCGGGAAATAAAAAAAATACCCCATTCAACCACGAGAATACAAAAGGGCAATATAATTGGAAAATAAAATATACCCGATACACTCACCCCTCTCGAAAGAAACAACTTTGTACCTAATTTTTACAGCGTGTCTCATAAAAGTCTCTTGTAGAGAATCTGAAAGGAAAAAATGCATAATACTTTTTAAAGCGTGACCCGCCGAATATAATGAAATGTAACGTTTTTCAACTATATGAAGTCTCTCATGTCGAGCTGTTTCGCCCTAGCGTGCCGGTTCTTGCAAATAACCGACGACATCTTACCCAGATCTGACTCTATGATCCGCGTGTCCTCAATTGAGCGCATAAAGTACGAACGCAATAGCAGGCAGCACTTTAGTGCTTCTTTTGCACTGACAGGCGCTTGATCTTCGTCGCTTTCGACTTCCGCGGGCTCTACTTCTGCTTCAATCAGAGCTTCTTGTTCTTCCTGAATCAGCTCGTGGTGCTCGATTTCGACATAATCATCCACGCTAATGGTTACACCAAGCTTTTATAACATATCAGTCAGATCGTAGTAGTCTTGTCGGAAGGCGAGGCTAGACTGTCGATAGTTGTTTTCTGCACGCAAATCCGCAACCTGTGGCGCTTCGATGATCCCACTCTTGATCCGGCAACTTCGAATGGTCTCCATGCCAATATCGTTCCAGCTCTCAGCTGCAAACTCAATGGCTTTTAGGACATAAAGTCTGCGTTCAATGTTTGCTTCGATGAGATCCATGCGCCATCGCATATGAAGTTTCTTGTAGCGAGATTTATACGATCAGGTGATACCTATATACTGAGGGTAAGTCACTAATTAAATGATGGGACGTGGATCGGTGGTTACCCAGTTAGGAAGTCACTTACTGGTGGAAAACGGGTCCATGGGACTTGGCGGTCCAATAACTAGATGGAAAAAGATCTCAACGGGGATCGGCGATCTGGTCCAACTGTCGTCAGACTGATGGATACGGATCGACCTGAGACGGAGCGATCTGGGACAAGCCGACAAATAGAACGATTTCCATGGAGCGATCTGGGACAAGGAACTAAGACAAGGATCTGGGGCCAGGTGATGTGAAATGACTCGGTGACGAAGGTGTAACATACTGCAGATCGGTGACGCTCTCTACTGATCTCCCAAAGGGAG